>JAGDQP010005947.1:11991-53337 GCA_022664845.1 Lepisma saccharinum | reverse complement strand
TATATATGAGCTCCTGCGTAGCCTAGTCGGTAGCGCGCTCGACTTCAGTGCGAGCGGTCCCGGGTTCGATTCCCGGTGGGGGCTCAAAAATTTCGGTGTTGACCCAGCATCGTGAGGACAATTGGGGAGCTGCTGTGAATAAAAGACAGTGGCGATCACAGTGAGAGCTTCGACTCTCCTCTCCCAACCCGTCTGGTCAGCGTGGGAGCAGTAGACCAACTCCTCCCTTCGGGGAGAGGCCTCATCCAGTAGTGGATTGAATATGGCTGTGATTTATTATTATATATATATATATATATATATATATATATATATATATATATATATAAATTGCTTTTGAAGATTTTTGAAGATGGCCAGAGTAAAGTGGTCCGCAGAACCTCTCAGCTAATAAAATTAGTCCGTACTTGTAAATACCAGTAGTTTGCGGAACGTTGAATTACATTATACATTTACGTGTTTGTTGGTTGTGGACGCGCAGTGGAAGTGATTTGCGGAAAATTGTATGGCAAACAAGTTTACACAATAAATTATATAATTGAAAATTTCTTTCTTCTTCTTGTTATATTGAATTTTTGTTATATTAAGTTTATTAGCTTATCCCATAAATAATGTTGTATTTTACATCGTGAGGAAAAGAACGATAACTTACCTGAAACACTACCGTTAGTCATTTAGTAGTCTCCATCGGACTTCACAACACTCTGCCACCTGTCAACCAGTTGTTGAATCTCCGCTGAAAGAAGGCAAAGAAGAAAAGAACTGGGTTTTGGAGACAAGGAACTAGGTTACTGTTCGTTGAACATCATCATCATTTTGCGGTGTTTTCCCGGAAAGTTGATTTCGTAGGATGCGAAATAGTAGTTTGTTGGTGCATTAGTATGGAGGAGTTTCTCTCAGCCACATTCTCGATCTTAGCACAGATACTTCTTGCCGTGTGTGGGCGCTCATTATCACCGTTGATGAGTACACCCTTGCAGTAGCGTAGATAGGAATTTCTCAAGGGAGGGGATATATAGACAAATATATCCTTGACAGTTATGCAACCTATCACAAGAATTTTACTTAAAATAATATATTCCAGGGCTTTTTTCAATAATTTTAGACCAGCACAATTACGGCATTCTGCGGGAAAGTATTAAATTCATGAATATATTATATCCGTATAGTTTGCTTAGTTCAGCTTTAATTCTAATACAAATTTAGCCATATTTGAAACATCAGATTGGATTTTGTCAAGAAAGAAGAGTTTCTCGACCAACATTTACTAATGCTTATGTTACTACTAACGCTTATACTACTAATGCTTATGTTCCTACTAATGCTTATACGCTTACTTTGATGACAGTTTTCTCTTCTAAAACTAAGCCACATTTGAAAGTTTGACTTTTTCAAAGATGTACGTATTTATTCCTTTCAGAGTATAAAATAAAATCTTTGGTGTAGATGTGGGTGCAGGTTGTACAAAATCTAAAGCACTTTTAAAAAGCTTGCAAATCTGAGATGCTTTCATTGCACTGTTATTAGTTTCGCTTTCGAACGTCGCAATTAGTGAGTCAAATTTTCGAAATGTGCATAGTTTCGGAGCTACAGGGTACCGAAAGCATGGGAAAATGATTCTTAGAGTTTCATATTTCTAAAACCACGAACAGTAGAACTGATGTAGCGTGGGACCCCCAGACTTACTCTATTTGAAAATACATATTTCAAAGTTCCGCAATGGGTGCGCAAGGGATTCCCCAAAGGAAACTGGGGATTCGGGAATATTTCTGAAGTAGATAGGTCGAAATGAGTACCGTGTGAGTTAAAAGAGTTCCCATGTAAGGACGGCATAGGTCATCCCCGGCATCCAATCGGACAATGATATTCGATCTCTTTGATAACAAATAAATAAAACATTGGATGAAATTATGGAATTCTTACTCCTGCTTATTATGCAACGACGCATTTTTCTTTTAGAATAACGTTCGGTGTATGGAATTACTTAATATATCGAGTTGGCGCAAACGAATTGTTTCCTGGTGAAAACTATCCCATTCATGCTCATTTCGACCCATCTTTATAGAATTTCTGGGAATCCTCCAGTTCCTTTGGGGAATCCCTTGCACGCCCGTTGTTGAATTTTGAAAGATGCATTTTGGGTTAGTGCAGATTTAGTCTTTCATGGAACCATGCCACGTCAGCTCTACTTTTCGTGATGTTAGATATATGAAGCTGTAAAGTTAATTTTCCCACGCTTTCGGGACTCATAAGTTTCGAAACTAAATACGTTTCGAAAATTTGTCTGAGCTACCTTTGTTTTGTTTTGATGTGATGAATTTCCCCCAGAAGTTTGTTGATGCAATTTTAAAAGGCGTTGTATTTGTTATCTAATTTCACATCCAGATCTTCTTTGAACCTCTCCCAAATCGGTGAAAACTCTAAGAAAAATTCGGGATACATGCCTGTAATTAGACTTTATACTGTAATTAGACTTTATTTTCTGAATTTTTGCAAATATTTTCATAGATTCTTCCAAACTCAAATATACTGCGACTTGGTTTGTTTTCCTTCAGACATTTCCTCGAGATCTTTCAAACTTTATAACAGCATTTTTGATATTATTCATAACTTCTACTAAGTGAAGCTGAATGTGTTTCTTTTGTAAGAATAGGTACAACGGTTAATCGTAGCAAAAATATTAATTAAATTTAATAAAAATAACGATTAATTTATAAATGCATTAAACTCCTTACATGGTTTCAATTTGAGCTTGTGAAATTGTTCAATAAAGAAATGAGGATAATTGCTTCGAACACAAATTACGTTAATTCTTTAAAGTAATGGATTGCGTTATACCGTCGTTTCAAATTTCACAATTCTTTATGCTAAGGTAAAACATTTGCACTCTCCATAATCTCACAAAAATGCGCTTTCCGTAAGCGGATATAAAATATAAATGTTCCAATTGATCCTAAATAATTCGATATCAGTGGAATGTGATTGGTCTTAAATACTCCCATATTGAGTGTGTTGTACACATAAATCGCAGTAGGGACTGTTACAGTATGTCTTGAATATTTTTTTTTAATTTCCCAGCAACATGCTACCTCCGTCATCGTAGTAAAATAAGATCTTTGAATTAGCAACAAAATGTATCAGATTTGACAAATCGTTTTTGTAATCCCGACATTGTTTCCTCAAAATTTTCCGGCTAACACCCCGTTAGGGGAAGATCTGCCAGATTGTTACTGAGTCAGTGCAAAAACTGCTTTTTAAGAAATCATACTCATCATTGACGTAGTTAACAACAGTTCTTTCCACTTAGATGATATTAAGAGTTTCATACGCTAATGCAGACAATCACTAAATTGCATTTAGTCAGGCAAAAAATTCCTTAATTGACACTTGATGGCAAACTTCAATAATTAATTTTAATAGTTAGACCCCTTAATAGTTGTTATTTCTTCTCCCCTTATAGCAGCCGACCGTGGTAGTTGTGTGGTCTGAGGCATTAGGCCAGCATTTTCAAGGTTGCGGGTTCGAATTCTACCTGGGGCATGGATGTTTGTGAAATTTAGCAAGTGTTACCCTCGTATAATCTTGATAGGTCGAAGTCAAAAGTTACTAACATTGCCCATAGAAAATAAAGTTAATCAAAAGTATATATTCCCCCTAATGATCTTAAAGATCACATTAGATCTTACAGCCAAAACTTTCCAATGTGTGTAATTTAATTTATAATTCATGTCTAATATCTGGTGTAGTAAAAAGTAATCCATTATTTTTGCATGACATAGAAGGCTTGACTTGCCATAGTTAGAATGATCCGATTTAGGTCACATATGCGCCGTTTTGTTCGATAACGTGTTGCCATTTGGAAGGTAATATCATGATGCCTCTCTCATAGAAGCCCTTGTCCCTATTGGCAAAAAAATTGAGACAGTCGATTTTCACAAGCCTCTCTTGAAGCGAATTTTGCACCAGCAAACGTGTTCGCCATGGACAGGAACAGATGGTAATCACTCGGTGCCAGGTCCGGACTATAAGGTGGATGCATAAGAACCTCCCAACCAAGCTCTCGGAGCTTCCGGCGAGTCACTATCGATGTGTGTGACCTGGCGTTGTCCTGGTGGAACACAATGCCTCTCCTATTGGCCAAAGCTGGCCGCTTCTGGGCGATTGCTGCCTTCAGACGGTCCAATTGTTGACAGTATAGCTCCGAGTTAATGGTTTGGCCGTAGGGGAGCAGCTCATAGTATAATTCCCTGCCAATCCCACCAAACACACAGCAAAACCTTCCTGGCCGTCAATCCTGGCTTGGGCACCGTTTGCGCCGGCGCACCGCGCTTCGACCACGACCGTTTTCGCGTGACGTTGTCGTAAGTGATCCACTTTTCATCACCAGTCACCAACCGCTTCAGAAATGGGTCGCTTTTGTTGCGATTCAGCAGCGATTCGCAGATGGAAATTCGGTCCATGAGGTTTTTTTGCGTTAACTCGTGTGGCACCCATACATCAAGCTTCTTTTTGTATCCAGCCTTATGCAAATGGTTCCACACGGTTTTTTGTGCAATGTTTAGCTCTTGGACAATCGAAACAGTGCTTACATGACGGTCGGACGCGACAATGTCCATGATTTTATCGACATGTTCGACACGTGGCCTTCCAGTGCGTGGTACATCTTTGACGTCAAAATTACCGGAACGGAATCGACGAAACCCAAATTGCGTGTGATTGGCTGTTACATTATCAGGACCATAAACACTATTCACATTTGCAGCCGCCTGGCTTGAGTTTTCGCCTTTATCGAAGAAAAACTGTAAAATATAGCGTATTTTCTCTTTGCTAGTGTCCATTTTGACGCGCGCTCACACAACACTGAGTCAACTCATCACAACTATCTGAACAGTGTTTGTAGTACGCAATCTCATCGTTTGAACGCCATCTTGTTGAACCCGATCGGACTTATACAACGTGAGATACAGATAACTGAAGCCATCTATTGGCAAAATAATGGATTACTTTATACTACACCAGATATAACGAGGACGGCGGTTAAAGTTATTTCTTCTCTACGTAAAAAATAACTGCTTCAACCATAAATTTTAAATGTTTTATATTGTACATTTTCTCCATTCAACCCTCGTTGGGACTATCAGTCCAGGAATTACTACATTCTTCATTACTATCTAGAAATTCACCTTTTTCTTTCTTTTTTTTTTCTTACTGGCGCTATCGATATTGTCAAATAATTTTTATTTTACTGGTTCTCGTAATGGTTATTTACCACATCTACAAAAATTTGGAACTACAACACAGAATGTACAATACGCCCCTTGTCTGTTTATGAATATACTTACAATTATATCGGGACGGCCGTAAGCTATAGTGCTGTTAACGCCCTTTCAATTTATTTTATGTTTTAACTAACAATTGTATGTTTCCAAACATAACTTCATTATTTTCTTGTGGAAATACTCTCCTTCGAAGTTCATAAAGGTGGAGTCAAAGGGGAGATATATCCCCCATATCCTCCCCCTTACCTACGCCACTGCACCCTTGTAATTAAACAGAGCAGGACGCTTCTCCAACAGTGCAGTCCGTAGGCGTTCGAGCTGTTGACAGTAGACATCTGCATTGATGATCTCGTTACGTGGCAAGAGCTCAAAATGGATTATCCCACGGGCAAGGGGGCCCATATGGGGGGCAAGGGGAGCGCTCGCCCCCCCCTAGCCGGAGAAAATTATACTTGCAAGATAGAAAATAAAAATAAAATATTTATATGTACTTTCTATATTTTATTTTATTTTATTTATATTCTCATTTATTGTCAACACAACAAGCTTTGGGAACCAATTAGAGTGTCGATATTTAAAATGCTCATTTACAGACATTTTTTATTACAATATATCTAAATGAGTTCGAAGACGAAGAAGACAGATCACATATATCCAATTCGATGGAAGTTCTACACATTTCATTGTAGGTAGTTACATATTCTCCAGATTGGTGATTTCATAATTATATTGTCCTTGCCTTTTTGCAGTGGAAGAGACCAGTGTTGTCTACGCGAGTTTTTCATGACGGGATACGAAACTGTAACAATGATACCAAGTTTGTGCAGTCAAAGCCATTTTGAATTATTTTCCTAAGAAATAACAGATCAGAAATGCTACGTCTTTGCTCTAATGAACATAAGCATAGTACATTTTCTTTAATATAGAATCGTTGTTAAATTTTCTTCCCATTCTTATTACAAATGCTAGAATTTTAAAAGCTTCATTTGTAATAGTTTTTATGTGACTGTTAAACGTTAATTTCATATCAAACGTGACACCAAGATTTTTTAACTACGTCGGGCCTACGTATGAATTTAACAATTAAATCTATAAATAGTTTTATTTGTACTGAATGATAAAATTTCGTATTAATTGCAAGTTGATTGATAACGCAACAGTCAGTAAAGTTGCCTAAACTATGCTGTAGTTTTATGGCATCTTCATGGAATTAATTGTAGCATATATTTGAGGTCATCCGCAAATAGCACTTTTTCATTATCTGGTAAGAATTGCGGTAGGTCATTAATGAACAAAAGGAATAACAATGGTCTACGATTCGAGCCTTGCGGGACTCATGACAGTGCTGTATATTCATCAGATTTGTGTTCCTTAAATAGAACAGACCGTCTACGATTAGTTAGATAAGAGCACATGAACCTAATCAAAGGCAGAGAGAAGTGATGGTGATTTAATTTACCTAGTAATACATTGTGATTAAGTCTGTCAAATGCCTTTTCAAAGTCAATATAAATTGCATTGACTTGCTTTCCTTTGTTCAACGAGTTTTCAATTAAATCTGTAACAATTGTAAGGTTCGTTACCGTGGATTTTGTGAAACAATGGCATGTTGTTTAGCTGAGATAACTGCCTTCAAATGATTAATAATTCATTAATATACAATCAGTTCAGAGAATTTTGCAAAGATTGGTAAAATTGCTATAGGCCTGTGGTTGGTAATTTCTCGTCTCTTGTTTGTTTTAGGTATAGGACAAACTAAAGTAGATTTCCATTTGTAAGGGAAAATACACGTTTTAGTGCCAAGTTGAACGTAATCAATAAGGAATATTTAAATATATCAATACATGCTTTCACTATATACGAGGGTATACCATCAGATCTAACTGTCGTTTTGGATTTTAGATTCTTGTCAGCCTTTCCTATTTCGTTCAAATGTATTTGATCAACAGGCAGTATTCAGATTTGCTATCAAAATTACTGAACGGTTGAGAAGAGGATACAAATACTGATTGGAAGTACTGTGCAAACGTATTAGCTATTTCTTCATTGTTACACAAATCTGACCTTGAAAGTTTAATATATTTTGGGGAAGATTTTTGTTTTGTTTTTAATAAATTTCCACAGTTAACCTGGGTCATCATTGATATTATTTTCAGAATTTGATATAAAGGTCTTATAGGCTATTTTTATGTCTTTCTTGACTTCCCTACGCACCCGAACAAATTCCTGATAGTAGGGTTTTGAATTTTCAATTTTGTATGTATAGACTTTATATGATACATTGTTTTAACATTGAGTTTCCTAATAACGTCTTTAGTAAACCAGGACAGTTACTTTGGGACAGAGTTTTTTTTCAGGGGACACATTTGATAATTATTTCATAAATAATATCTTAAAGTTTACTAACTAAGTATCATTAACATTATTATACTCTTTTAAGCATTTGCAGTCAACTTCCAGTATACTTTAAGGTAGGTTTAATGTACTGTATGACATGGTTATTTTTGCGCCCTTAATTTAGTAAATATTGTAGTGGTTATTTTCTTGATAACTTTTAGTAAATCATAGAAAAACTGTCACTTTATTCTTGCCCCCCTCTGAAAGCCACAAGATGGGCGCCCATGCCCACGGATAACCCATTTAACATTCAACATCATGTTGGAGGGGTGAAGATCCTGTTTTGGCACAGTTACTGCACCCCCTCCGCTTTAGGTACTCACTGCCGTTCTAGTGTAATATTAGAGAATCCACTTTTCACCCCTGCAGCCATTTTGTCTAGAAATGGCTTACATCTGTCACGGGTGAGCAGGGAACTGCAGATGTCAACTTGTTTCTGCTTCGCATATCATACCCATTTTTGCCGAGTTTCGACGCGTACCCAAGGTCTTGAAGTTGACGATGAACGGTCGGATGAGTGGCATGGAGTTTGCTGGCCAGTCCTTTAAGAGCTTACATTGGATTTGCCTCCACCGCTTCTCGCAGGGCATCGTCGTCGAGCTACACAGGTCCTCCTCTTCGTGGCTTATCGGTGAGGCTGGTGTTCCCAGACCAAAACCTCTGGAACTACTCTGGCACTTTCGCACATCCATAGCGCCTGACTATATACGCCATTGATGTTTCGTGCCGCTGCGCTGGTTGGATGTGTCTGGTGAAATACGTAGAGCAGAGTTTCTCAACGTGTAGTTGTATGCAATGGGGTCGCGAAGAGAGATGAAAAAATAACTAGGTTTTGTAGGTTGAAAAAAATACATTTCACAATGTAATTTGTTAAAAAAAATATATTATTCAAGTAATTAGGATATTTATTATGTAATACTACAAATCAACGGTCATGTTTTGAAATGAAAAGCAAATATTACACAAAATGAAAGAGTCAAAACGAATTAAAACGTTACGAAAGATTGCACAAATTTAAGATTAGTGCAAAATTTGAGCACGTTTTGATTTAATCAGTTTCAAAATATCCGGTTTAATTTAATTTTCGAGACAGGCATTTTCAAGTTCCCGACGATCTCAAGCAAAATTAATATTGCATCTCTAGCTACTTCCAGATCAAACTTTTCTTTACAGATTGCCCTTTTACGTGACAGCCAATTCGCAAGTTTCTACCACCACTATCATACTCCATGCGAAGAAAGACGCAGTCTACGTCGAAAGTTAGATACTCATCTCTGTCCTAAATACCATGTTTTTAATATACTAATATATACAGTATATGATACGTTCCATAACTCCTGTCCCGTTCTTATTTCCAATTTTAGGATACAAATAATCAATGTTTTTCGCTGAAATTTTGCAAGCACGTGTTGGATGTATGAAAAAAATTGATTAAGGCTACGTAAATACATAAGTATTCGACAAACGGTTCATGGTTTTTCGTAGCGAAAATTACGAAAGTGGGAAATCAATTTTATAGGAAATCAATGTTAAAATCCTGGCAGACAGATAAAACTGAAAATGAACCAAATATTGCTGAAAACAATTTAATACTAGATTTCCCGTACCCATGACCTGTATAGGCATAACTCATCAATTGCAAACCACTCAACCCGACGTAAATGTGCCACTTACCATTTCCTCCCAGGTGCATACCAAGGAGGATATTTGTTGGAAAAAAATAACAGAATCTACTACTGAAACGTGAAAATACGTATCTTATCTAATTTTGTCACTAGCTCACAAGTTGTCCATATCCAGGTCCTGAAGTAAGAGTTCTCGTGGTTTCCTGTCTTCTTGATTCACCCTCTTCCTTATCTTATACTACATATTCCCATCCGCGTAAATGTCTTCGGAAGATTGAAACCACAGCATCCACACCCGTGATAGATGCTTTAGTTGCATGCATGCATGCAGAGATCGCTGGAAGTCCAAGAGCGGTCACTCATCAGGGTGGGACTATCCGGGGGCCCTGACGGTCAAAACTTTCTTACCCTTATTGAAAAAGAGTAAGGAAAAATCTAGTACTATATTTCTATCAGCAATGTTTAGTAGATGTTCTGGCACTTTGTCGCGGGCAGGTCCTTTGGGGTAAGTTGAGCCTTCTCCATGTGAGTTGTGAGTTCATTGCCCTTGGAGGGAGGGTCGGTAGTTGTTAATGACGTGTTATGAGGTGTGTAGGTAACCGAAGGCTGTTAATTACGAAAGTGCACGTGCGATAAGAGGTGGCTGAAGGGGATGTGTAGGTAACCCAAAGCTGTTAATTTCGTAGGAGCAGGTGTTATAAGGGTGGTTGGAGGAAGATAGTGAGTTCATTCCGTGTTATAATGTAGCAAGGCTGTTAATTACGCAAGATCATGCAAAGGATTTGGTTGTGTCATTTAAGATGGCGGGTGGCTCTCATTGAAGGGTAACATGGTGGCTGTGACGTCATCAGGCGTTCGTAGCTCAGTTGCGAGTTCATTGCTGTTTGACGTGTTAGATGAGTCATGGACGTTGGCACATCTGATGAGATGGTGATATGAGGTTATCTGTTGAGCTGGTGTTCGAGGGTAACATAATGGCTGTAACGTCATCAGGCATTCGTAGCTCAGTTGCGAGTTCATTGCTTTGACGTCATTACGTTGTTGTCAGACGTGTTATTAGATGAGTCAGGCGAGGTTGGCACATTTATTTTGGTTGGGAAATTGCGAAAGGAAAATCCTTTTGGGGATGGGTGTTCGTACAAGATTCCGGGGGAATTTTGAGGAGAAAAAGAAATCCTGATAGAAAACCCTGTAGCCTGCTGAATTTAAAAATATAGCACCTGTACTTAGAATTCACGGACCCCTTAAAATTAATAATACAGGCAGAAACCCTGTCTTGAAAATTCATAGACCCTCCAAATTAAAAATCCTAAAAGAAAAACTGTATAGCATACTTGATGTATGCTGTGTGTCCTGTCCTGAAAATTCACAGACCCTCGTAAATTAAAAAATCCAGGTTAAAAACCCTATAGCTTGCTGGATAGAAAAAAACTGTAGGTCCTATCTAGAATGTCTCTACCATCTGTCAGAAAAATTCTGGAGAAAACGCTCTTTGGAATTGAACTTATGAAAAAAAAGTTATAGCACCCAAAGAATTGAAAATTCTGCTAGAATCATTGTAGATACCATCCTTAGCATGATATTAATAATTCAGTAATCGTCGGAAAATTGACAGCACCCTCAAAATTCAAAATTCTGATAGAATCCCTGTAATTTGAAGAAAAAATCTATAGTGCCCTCAAAATTGAAAACTCTGCTAGAATCGCTGCAGGTCCCATCCTTAGGAAGATATTAATAATTCAGTAACCGTGTGAAAAATGAATTAAAGAGAAAAGATGAATAGTCTAAGTATGGAATTTAAATTGAAAGAAAATATAGAGATTATTTTTAAAAAGCTCACCTTCATTTTGAATTCCTACGGAACAATGTACGATAATTTTATTTTATTCATCTAAAATGTCCTGTGAATGCAGAGTGAGGCAGCGAACAGAATGTTAACACTATTCATATAGAAATGAGATTAAAATGAAGAATCCTTTCTCTGGTTTTTTCAGAGAGGAATCTAATCTTTTTGTTTTTGAAGCACTATCTGTATACTTCTTACTATGTGTACACTAAGTGTGTCAATTGTTTTGAAAATGAAGGTTGTACAACTATAAAGTTTGTACTTCCTTATAGACAAGAAAATAATAAGCACGTGAATATGACGCATGTGTATTAGTCAGTTATCATATTACAATGGCTATCTGTTAGACAAGTGAAAAATACAGTACATGTTAGCCGAGATGCAAGATTGTTTCCCAACTACCTTTTTGAAGTGTACGCGATTTGTCATTCGGGATTGGTCAGTTACGTTGACGATTAAGGTGGCCAAGCTCTTTTCCGAGTGTTGTTATCTTACTCTAGTAGTTAACGTATGAGAAAGATGATTCTGAGGAACTGATATCAAATCCTGGCGTGGTTATATTTACATTTTTTCAAATGAAAATGTTTCCGCGTTTGTGTGGAATCGGCATCGCGAAACGTTCCCGAGATGTATAAAAAGAGCTGTATTTGGGTTGCTTCTCTTCCAAACTGCATAAAATCCTGCATCTCTTCCAAACCACAGAAACGACGGCGCAGAGCCTGAAAAGAGTACTGAAAAGCTGTTCCACGAAAGGTAACACAGCTGTGACAAGTAAGTACGTCAAAATCGACTCGCAAAGATGAATGACCTGTGATAGGTGTCAGTCGAGAGTATAGGAAACGCTAGCATGTGAGACAACACTGCATTCAGTTTACCAGTAATATACAGGCGCAAAATATATTAACATAATACGCCAATACATACAACAGAAAAGCTATAGATAGCATGGCAAAATACGTACATTTCTTGCCCTAGCCGCACACTCGATATAAATTTGGTATCTTCCGATATATTCAGGGGTGATGATGTGGTTCCAGAACGAAGAGATCAGAACAAAACAGCATGGAGAAATACAAACACTTCTCAAAAAACTCCTTGATCACACTCTACTTGGGAACAGTCACTATAGTCACCGCGCACTGTCAACAGAGTCTAAAGAGCATTTCCAAACGCAGTAACTATGTCGCCCATCACATATCCGCATTTGTGCCACACATATGATATCATATCCTTTAGCTCAGGAGAACAAAACTGTTGTTAAATCACAGAGTGCAGTTTCATGAGAAATACTCTATCATGCAGTTTCTCTTGAGTATCAGCATAGATGAATTTATGCCGAAAATAATCCTCAAGCCTGCGAATCACCAGTTTATACTGCCTAAAATGTAGACACCAAGTGGATAAATCTTGTGGTTTTGGGTGGTATGACTTTAATTAGAATGTTCTTGAAATGTAACAGGTCAAGCTCATAATCTGTGCTGAAAATGGTTTCATCGGTTTGTCCAGTCCAGGAGTCGAGCAAAAGCAGTGAATCTTTTACATTAGGAATAACCACTTTTTTTAACCACCGTCTTACATGTTGTCGAGTCAGTTTGCCTAATCGGCTCGCATCAATGACAACATTGAAGGGAGTGTGTCGTGCTAGCTGTTCCTTTACTTTAGGACCGAACATGCCATTAGGCTCTTCGAAACATAAGTACAAGCGAGTCCCTAGGTTCACTGGGGAGAAGTATATTTGGATGGGGTATGAATGTGTAACTGAAGCCATGGACTGAATTAATGCTGTAGTATGTTTTTCTCCCTATTCGAACAGAGTCCTACTTGATGTCATTTCATATTCAAACCGAGATTGATCAGTGTTAAATATGCAGTCGGGATTGTACGGTTTCGCATGTATGATTGCATTAACATCATTGACAAACATGTGGGCCTTATCAAGCAATGCAGCATCATTTTCCATGTCTGCCCTTGCCACACATTATGTTATAATTCTTGAAGGGATCCTATGGTTTCGTTTAAATTTGTGGATAAACGCATGCGAACCACGGAATGAGTGGTTGAATTTATTCGCTGCTGTTACCATCCACGCGCGCAAATTGTAATAATGAACAGTAAGACCTTGCCTCCGATAGGCTTTGAATGTCTCCAGTACTTCTTTTTTGATTTGTGCCATGACCTAGGGGCGAGAGGGCGTTTTACAGAACTTTAACGCCTTATACACAAAAGTGAGAGCATTTGAACTTTTTAGTGGTTGCTTTAATATACAGATGCTTATCAGAATAATGGAAACACCTGAACGAAAGTGCAACTTACCAGATTAATATGGCGTCGGGCCACCTTTCGCCTTCAGAACAGCCTTGATGCGACGTGGGATGGAGGCATAGAGGTCGTGAATGGTAGCAAGTGGAATATTACACCATTCCTCGTGCAGGGCATCGGCCAGTTCTGTGAGAGAGGATGGAGGTGGAAATCGTCGCCGGAGTCGTGTTTCCAAGATGGACCACAGATGTTCAATTATGTTGAGATCTGGGGATTGGGCGGGCCAGGGGAGGTGTTGAACTTCATCCCGATGTTCCTCAAACCACGCTGCAACAACTCCAGCTGTGTGAATGGGTGCATTATCATCCTGGAATATGGCGTCATTGTCCGGGAACAACATCCGGACCATAGGATGCAAGTGGTCTCCTAAAATTGCGACATAATCGTTGGCAGTGATGCGTCCGCGAAGTGTGACCACAGGACCCAATGAAAACCATGATATTGCGGCCCACAACATCACCGTGCCGCCGCCATGTTTCACAGTTGGGCGGAGACACTGCAGATCATACGCTTCTTTGGGCGTTCTCCACACATAAACACGGCCCGTGGTTTGGAATAGGGTGAATGGTGACTCATCCGACCATACCACACGTTTCCAGTCGTCAACGGTCCAAGTTGCATGGTCGCGGCACCATTTGCGGCGTGCTAAAGCGTTCTGGTCCCTGATGAGAGGTTTGGCCCGTGCAACACGACCCCGTAAGTTCATGTCATGTAATTCGCGGCGGACTGTGATTGTCGAAACAGGTTGGGGGAGGTGCTGATTGAGTTCCTCCGTCACTTGCGCCGCAGTGGCACGACGGTTCCGCGTGACAATGCGCTTTAATACCCGGCGTGCCCTGTCACTGATGCTTTTCTTCCGCCCACTGTTCCGCTTCCCCGATGTGGTTTTCCCGTGTGTTGTGTAGGCCGTCATCACCTTCGACACTGTCCCTGGCGACACACCTAACACACTAGCCACTGCCGTCACACTCACTCCACATAACCGCGCACCAACAATTTGCCCTCTTTGAAACTCTGAGAGGTCTCCCATTTTACACTACCTCCGTCTGCTGCAGCCACTGCACACTCCTGTTCCACGACGCCTGACGTAGTATGGAGACCGACCTAACACACCACCACCAGCAGTCCGGCGCTGCGGTCGCCACGACACCACTGCCAACCCATACATCTGACGTGTTGCCAACTACAGGTGTTTCCATTATTCTGATAAGCATCTGTAGTTTCTACACGTTCCTTTCGCTTGCAACAAACGTATATAAGCCTGATTTTTTTTTGTATTTTGTGACAACGGCGTCCATTATTCCTGTAGGCTTTTCCCTCACTGAGGAGCACATTTCATATTCACGACGTGCCCGCGTCACTCGTTGATGGAGCAGCCACATCGTCTATTTGATCACCCATTGCGTCGCCCGAATCATCCAGCTCGCTGTCGGCGTCCGTATGTAAATCTAACGTATCAAACATTGTTACGGTATCATTCAGCATCATATTTGTTTTCTATAAGGGTATTTAACGTATCAGCGAATAACTTGTCTTCCACTCCATGCTCATTTATGTCAATATATTTTTCCGCCACTGCCAAACTTAAGATACGGACAACATTTCTGGGATTAATAGGTCGCATTTTACACATACCGCTGCTGTTACGCATTTTACAATGACATATGTTTCACATACCTGTAGACTGCCTATTGTCCTTCAGATTCACTACGTGCTGTCAGACTAGCACCCTTACTCACGCAGGTCAATACACACGTCTATCTGATTTCCCAGTGAGTTCGCATGTTTATTTACGACTGTATGACGCCCTAGCAGACTGTATTCACTGCTCGGACAGGAAGCGCCCTCATATTTCTTTCGCGCACGACTAGCATATATACTTTATAACCTTGCACGTACAGTCTCCCACTTATATTCGACCTTCGTACGTTAGCCACTTGTTCGTTTTTGCAGTACTATTTGGAGGAGAGTATCAATAATATTGTCATATATTATTCAGGCGTTAACGTTGGGCATGTTCGCACTACATCCAGGAAAAACTTCCTACTTCGATTCATAGTACCACTACTACTACTACTACTAATAATAATAATACTTATGATATTATTAATAATATTCTTAATAATAATACTAATCCTCATTCGCACCAACACGGTATACGATGTTAATAAATGCAGCTGCCTGAACTCACACATACACATAAATCTACCTAAATACGTCTGTCTATCTGTCAACATATCTATGTGTGTCCCGAACCCGCAACGTCGGCGTTGCAACAGGGTCGTGCTTACAATTAGGGAATTTGTAACGAATTTTGTAGTGGACCCTGCTTTATAAGTCAGTAATACGGCGTGGATTGGCGTTACGCTGACCATAGTTACTCTCGACTGACAGCTATCACAGGTCATTCATTTTTGCGAGTCGATTCTGACGTACTTTCTTGTCACAGATGTGTTACCTTTCGTGCAACAGCTTTTCTGTACTCTTTTCAGGCTCTGCCCCGTCGTTTCTGTAGTTTGGAGGACATGCAGGATTTTATGCAGTATTGCAACCCCAATGCAGGTCTTTTTATATACCTTGGGAACGTTTCGCGATGTCGATTCCACACAAACGCCAGTGGAATTGCTGTGATACAGGAAGACTTGATGTTCAACTTTCCACATTATGTCCACTGGGACTTTTTTTCTACGGCTACTCTAACATGTATCCTTTTTCGGGTGTCTCCTGTCTCAAGCCCTTTAGTCACTGGATGCTGTGCATGCTGTGGTGTACTCTCTACGGTACACTGCATTTCATTCTGCAGTATTGTTGTTGTTGTACATTGTTCGTTTCTCTGTACAGACCCCATAGTTTCCCACCTTTAGAGCCTCATATCTCCCTTATTTGACAATACTGATCAAACACCTTGTGTATAATTATATTCTTTCAATTTTTATGCCAATGTTTTTAATGCCATCAAATGGTATACGTTCTATTTGGAAAACTATAAGTTTGTGTTGGGGTGGCAACACCGCTTTTGTGACACTACTGCCGTATTCTTGGTCACGTGTCACCCTCCCGTAGGTATCAGGTTACCTGTACACATTTTTCATTTTCTGCCTTTTTCAGGAGCTTTAGAGGTATAACTCTTCACAGCCTCACCTGGTATATGTATTATACGTAGCAGGTAAACAAGGCATTTCCTCACCGAGTGACTATCACGACGATGATTAGCGATCCAGAATTAGTCAAGTATCAATTTTAATAAATTTCTAGCTGTCACGGTTCGCATACATCCCTTTAAGAATTAAGAGAGATCACTTGTATTTACCATCATATCTGGGTTGTCTCTAGTTGAAAAATATTTAATTACAATGTAAAGCACTTTTGGTTCAACGAACTATGACAGTAATATGTGAACAGCCAGAATTTTTCTCTGGAAATGTTTTAAGGCAAGTAATGAGTAAATTCGACTTGACAACGCCATTAAATATCAATAAATGGCGCAAATATGTACCTAATTTGAACCTCTCCTTGAAATTTTACATAGCCCAATCGACAATAATAACCTCAAAAATGCTAGTGTTAAACAAATTTATAAACAATTATTTGCGTCTGTGTATCATGTTGGAAATGAAATTACAAATAAAGACCCGCATTGGAATGGGCCGATGATATGGACAAGTATTAATCAGTTGAAACGTTTTTCAAAGTTATATGATATTAGATATCAATTAACATATAAGATCTTTGAAACACATAATAAAGTATTCGAAAAATCTATAGTGCCACACAACCAATGTAAAAAGTGTGATCGTGTGGACACTTATCACAGGTTAAATCAGTGTGGAAATAGTGTTGTTGTGTGGAATTATTTTCTTAATATTCTGGTTCGCATTTGTAGAACGACGGCAATTTCTTTTAATCCCGAACAAATTATTCAAAGACCTGACCTGAATTCCGCCATTTTTCTCCTAATAAGAACAAATTTATTAATTGGTTCACCGTACGAACTTTACAGATGCTGCTTATTGAAAGAGACATTAATTCTGTTCAATTGTATATAAATCAAATAGTGTTACGGTATTTGAATATAGATCAACATCATTTCAACAAACATTTTGCTCATTTTATTAGAGCCGTACATTAATAGAAGGTCCAGTGCAACTATAGATTTTACACAGGAAACAATTAGTCAGTATTGGTTTATTAATATTATATCTGTTTGTTTATATTTTATCCCTTTCTTAGAATTTTGTTTCCTTTTATAATAATATTTGTTACAGAAACAGCCAATCGGACAGTAAAGGGATATTTTGTTTAGAATAATGTTATAGAATTTGTTTACTTGTAGATATATAAATAACAATAAATTTTAAAAAAGTGGTCAGCGTGTGCGACTTTCATTATCAAGGTTCTGGGTTCGATTCCCGTCTATATTCCAAATTGTTTTCTTTAAGGAATTAAGTGCTGTAAATGATATTTCTGATTGCTACTCATAGAGATTTTTCCCATAAAGGGAGAAAAACAAAAGACAGAGACAGGGGGCAGTGGGAAAGACGCAGACTGTGTATTCTTAAGCGTTAAGTTTCATTTATTTCCGTTTTCCACTATATTTCTTTCCCTGATTCCTTCCTTTCATCTTTTTCTTCGCTCTTTCGCAGTCTTCTTCCATGTGTTCTGCATCTCTCTCTCTCTTTTTCTCTGTGAGTGAGTGTGTTGGGGGTGGGGTGTTTGAACAAGACAAGTTTTGGCGCACTGCATAATCACAATGATTCCTGCATGATGTCTATATTATTACTTTTCTTTTCTTTGCATTAATTTCTATCTCTTAGAACTTAACGTGAATGGAATTTCTGCCCATTTATCTCGTGGCTCTCTAAATGATGCTGAACGAATCAATTCTTTCTTCCTCCAAATGGGGGAATTATCTTGACATGCCATGTTTTTTATGTTTGTTGTCTAACTATTAGGCGTACAGTGAAACAATTCTCTTGGAGAAAAGAACTATTATTTCTTGCAACTCCAATCTACATTTATTTTTGTAAGTGACTGTGCCGTGTTATGGAATATAAAAACATAGATAGGGATGTATTAAAAGAAACAAAAAGTCTGCTTTCTCAAACAAATAAAAATGCTGTGTGAAACTAGGTTGCCAGTAATAAATTGATTTGATTTTATATTGTTTGGTTAGATATGATCAGGCCGTTCCTCTCGAAACTATTGACTTGGTCGTGTGTCCGTAGTCTTCGATATTTAGCGAGCAAATGGACACATCGATCACTATGGCGGTTATTTTCTGTGGCCAATTATTTCCATATCGATCACCTACCGATGTCGTTCGGTTTCTTCCAAACCAGATATAATACACTACAATTAGCATAAGGTTTAGTGCACATACTCACTTATTTCATGCAATGTTTAATCAACTTGCTGACTATTACATAATCGTCTCTTGAGAGAGATTTTCGGAACATTATAATTTACTCGAGATACCAGAATACGTTAAAAATGTACACATGAGATGGACAGCGTTTCTTAGATTATAAATCAGGATGTAGCAAGCTTTCAGTCACACGGTGGTCTCCGATCTGCTACATGGCAGCGTTTAAGGGGCGTCAACAGTTTAGTCAATACATTAATACCGTTCAGTAGTGAACGTACAAAATTGCAGGAATTCACCGAAATCCGCACGAATGTTCCATTGAATATTTGATGTAGATAAACTTTTGAAATTTCCGTGATCCGCAGTGTCAAGATTACTAGATATATCATGAATATGTCTGTCATCTGGAATATTTAACGGTGAATCTGTCATAATCACTCACTATATATAAACACTGTACAATGAAAATAGATAACTCAATGTGGCCACTGAAGTGTGAATTACTGAGCAATTGCGCACACTTCCTTTGTACATTCCTTCAGCAGCAGCATTCATTTTCATTAATAGTTTCCGAATAATCGCGAAGTCTTTGTAAACAAAAGATCTTTTCTTACCTGAGCTGTAAATTTGAGATAAACCAACACATTTTTAAGCTAACTAAAGAAGTTCCCGCCGTTTTTGATAGTCAGAAACAGTAAGATAGAAAGAGAATGTCTCTGACCGTTGGTCATCGAAATAATCCTCATCGACAAATTTAGCCAACGTTTCTGAGCCTGTCTTGGACGCAAAAGAGGACGTGAATGCCTGCCAAAAGTCTCCTTCATTGGCGAAGTATTTCCCTCAACGGTGAATCTCCACAGAATGGAAGAGGTGATAATCTGTTCGCGCAACGTGCAGAAAGTGCGATGGATGGCACAGTGACTCCTAGTTAAGTGTATGAATGGTATCCGCGGTCATCCACGCCACATGCGACCTGGCAGTGTCGAAAGAAACAATTCTCTCTTACGTTTCATCAATACAAGCTTCTTCTGCTGGAGTGTCTGTTGCACATTGTCCCGCATTAACAATCAATGTCAGACTAACATGCTGAGAGTCTCATGTAGGACCCACTTTTCGTCACTGGTAAACACTCGATCGACTGTGTGTTGATGTGCCGGAAAAACAACTACAAACAGACTGTCACTCGTTGTTCCTTGCTGGGTTTCGACAGTGTGTGGAGGTGAAGTCTGACTGTTTCACCAGAAATCTGGAACTGTTCGGCAAGCTCACTACACTTTTCGCTGCTGTCCTGATCTATGGTCGCCTTCAGGGCCTCGTAATCCAAGGCCTGCGAGGTTAATGAAACGGGGACAAATCTCCTAACTTGAATTTCTGTAGTCAATGCTTGGCGTTGCGTTCATTCACAGCATTATCCCCAAAGTCATGATATATTCGCTGACTTTATTCGATTACGTACAAGCCCACCTTAAATGTTATAAAACAGACAACCCCGAACGAGCTGATTCAACACCCCCATTTGTCTTCGCCTCTACTCTAGCTATGGCTGTTGAGAGTGCGTAAAGTGCATGTCTTGGGCACAGTCAATATTTCCAATCCCATCTCGATCACTTTTCCATCATCTGAGACACTTACTTCCGCTTCAATGATCGCGTCATCCCATGCGACGTAAAAAAAAACACAGGAACTGTTTGCGTGCCATTGTACTTCGATAATAGAATGCTTTGAGTTATTCGCAAGGAAGAACTCTTATAATTTGTAAAATCTCCTGAACAACTTAACATTGCAAGTAATTTTCTTTCAATAAATATGACAGATACACACTAAATATGTTTTTATTCTAATTATAGAGGAAATAGTGACAAGAGTGAACTGTTTTTTCTTATTCCAGTACTTTATACAATATTTGGTTAGAAGCTTTTAAAATTGATTTCGTCTCTACACTTTTTAGAGAAGAACGTTGAACGTTTAGGACAGATATTGTTTGGGGGGATCGATCTTTCCTATCCCACATTAAAGTTAGCATTCTTCTATGTCCCTTTGCATTTGATCCATGTGTCTTATTCTAAACAAACATATTAAAAATAAAGTGCGATTTGTTTCAACATTTTCACTAATGTAAGTTTCTTTTTTCCAGCAGGAATACGTCTTGAGATATTGGAAGATAAGGAAGTAAGCATTATGTTGAACCTCTTGAAGTTCACTGTTAGCCAGAGAGGGAAAGACTCTTAGAGTGTGACGCTAGCTATGAGCTGCAGCCCAAGTTACATTGTGACAGGTGCCATGTTATGATACAACGAATGATTCTGGCTGACCTTTTACATCGGGGGGAATTTCAAATTCTTTAGCCAAACATTGTGAATGAGTAGGAGTACTCGACCATGGAAGAACCTGAGGTCGAGAAGCAAACGACGAAGGAAAAGTTGTTGTTCTACACAACAGCCTTCTTCATCCTCCTCGGTACTTTCAGCCTCTTCGCCTTTCTTTTCTTGGTGCCTTTCGTGATCGAGCCAGCGTTCAAGACCATTTTCATGGAATTTGTCACCTCACCCACTATGTGTGTGACGGCGCACGCGGAAGAAAAAAGTGGCATTACCAACTGCTCTTGGACCTCCTGCCGTGAAGGATGCACGAAGGAGTTGTTCAAATGCATTCAAATAACGGTTAATTATAGGCTTAATATGAGCCTTGGGAGATTAGATGAGAAGACTGGCGAGGAAGGAAATGCTGAGGGAGACGAAGAAGCTGACATGAACATGGAAGAGTTGGCAGCACTGGACAGTGCAGCAGCAGGGGAAACAGAGAATGAAGCCGAGACCACCAGAGACTTCTCGTTCACGGATCCCTGGTTTGGCCTTATGGAATATGGTACTTTTAATGAATCGGACTGGTTCATTGACGCTAGATTATTTCCCAATGTGAAAGGTTGTGGGTATCCTCCGTTTCTAGAGTGTAAGAAATTTCAGGATAAATATCAGGAAAAGGGCACGAACTTTACATGCTTTTACAGTAAAATAGACCCAATGATAGTGATTACTGAACTCGATATGGATCAAGTGTACATGAACTTGATATATTCCATGGCCATTCCCATACCATCCTTCATTGTTTCGTGTATCTATTTGTGGGTCGCTTACTTCAAAATTTACAACGAGGATGATGAACCACCGTTGGACACCACCATTGTTCCAAGTGAGTCCGTGCACAGTGAAACTAATAAAGATGTGGATGGCCAAGTTAAAGCTTCAGATGCAGAAGAAACCAAAGAACAGGAGGCGTTTGCAAATGCCAACTCCAACGGTACAGGGTAAGACACTTTCAAGATTTTATATAATTATATTTTGTTGCATCTTACCGTGCTTTCCTTAATATTTTATAGTTGTAGTTTATATTAAGAAATAAAAAATGGCTACCATATTTTATTATTCAAATTTCACAGGAAGAAATGTATATTTTAATTAAGTAAATACTGAATTTCTTCAGGAGAGAATATTCCCAGAACTATTATAGTCCAAGTTGCACCTTAGTAGTTTGAAGAAATGAAGTTACCTGATTGTGTTTGATATTACTAGTGTAGTGTATTCGTTTCATGGAGTTTAGTTTTCTCATATCTTCATAATATTATTTAATGCAAGTTGGCAATTTATTCCTATGGTTAGCGGAATGCATATATTTCGAATGCGTTAAAATAATATATAGTCCTTTTATGGTCAATGAAATAAGTATTCTATTTGCGAACCGTTACACATAAATTTAAAATAATACTAGGCAGCTGCTATGCACAAAGCATGCTTCCGCCAAGGTCTTTAAAACTCCCGTAATCATTTAGTACTTAGAGCTACGATCTTAAATCGTCACCTGCCAATTTTCAAATGATAGGAATGAGAGTATTCAAATATTTTATTTTTCTGTAGTTTTCTACATCTTTGATAAATAATGATTACAGTATCTACGTTGGAATATTTCTACGTGTTCTTCAATGTTAGAATAATTTAATCAACTAGTTTTGAAATGAGATGTATTGGTAGAAGCCAATACCATGTGATTTAATAAGAGCAAATAATTAAATAATTGGCATATTTAATCAACATATATTGAAGTTAATATGGATAAATTTGTAAGTAAAATATAGAAGCACTGTTTGTGTATTGAAAGTAAGAAATATACACAATGGTTACCCAGTAGAACTGAAGTGCTCGATATTCGAATTGATACAGATGTCTTTGGATAATAGTACGTTGAATCTTATGGATAAAACAGTAGTTCCTGTCGAACATACATACTTCGCTTAGGATTGTTGTCCTTGTACGCTGTTACTATTTGGAAAGAGAAGTTAGTATCCACCGTTCTTTGTAAAAGATTAGATCTGTGTCCCAAACTGTCTTACACGGAACATCAGTATTTCTTGAGGTGCGTGTATGTGTTCCGAGGCGGTCTCAATGGTTTTGGTGGCATTTCAATAAAATGGTGTATTGTTTATGTCGGTAAAATATTAGTTTCTTTTAGCCTTAGAACGCAACAAAAGAAACATATGTGATACAAATTAATATACTTAACTCAGGCCCATCGCCAGGCGCAAACTGTAGGAGACTCGAAAAATTTAGAAATGGCGTGAGCCACAGTATACTCATATATACCATATTTATAGTCATTATTAATTTTCACTCCTTTGGATATTGCAACATCTATATTAAGCTATCACAGAAATGTTATGATTGTTGACAGCGTCTTTGAGTGTACCGTACATGTTTCCTTAAAACAAGAAATGTTCATGTCCCAAAAGGTTTGAGAAGCACTGGTTTTGATTATTCTACATTAAGAGATTCTATGATGTGCGTATACAACCACTGCCGTAGAAGCGTAAAGGGTTGTAATGAGATGAAATAAGAATTTAGAAACCATAACAAACATAACTATTATCAAGGACTGTATAACATGTGAAATCTAATTTCGTACCTCCGGATACTTAGAGAGCTTTCTCTCAAAGAAACAATGAAAAGGAAACATTTCAAATCGATGCCAGTACTTGTTAACGAAACAGTGCACAATCAGTAGAGGAGTGACAGAAATATACAAGTTAAATCTTTTAGCGACTGAGAGAAAAAGGACAAAGGAGAAGAGAGAGAGAGAGAGAGAGAGAGAGAGAGAGAAGAAATACGAAGTTCATGTGCAAAGAGTAAAGCAACATTTAAATTTACACATAGATACAATGGCTTTAGAAAGTATTCGTACCCTCTGTATGACAAACTTGCTACTAGGTACCAGCACAGACTACTGTCGAGATGGCCAGGTAGTTCTTCTGCGAACAGGTCTTAAGTTCCAGTGGAAGGTGCCACAGTAACAGATCATTTAACAGCAATTCAGCGAAGACGGGCCGGAAGGGGAAGGAAATAACTGTAGAGGAAAGGCAAATTGTTGAACGTTTATTCCGGCAGGGTAAATTGTTCAAAGACATCAGTAAAACAATCAGGAGATCAATTACCACAGTAGAAAGTGTCATATAGAGATTCCACAAAACCAAAACATATGAAAATTCTCAAAGAGTTGGTCGTCCGTCAAAGTTAAACCCAACAGAAAAGCGTTTAATAGTTAGAAAAGTGAAGAATTCAACCCGAAAATAAGAGCACCGAAGATAGTATCGGAAGTAACAACGGAAGTTGGAAAACTCATTTCATCACAGACTGTACTCATTGCCTTGCAGGAAGCTGTGTCACTGTAGCTGTCAGATTCTTCGCATCCAGGTCAGTGCTCCGTTTACGCCACACCATCACACGTCCATCAGATTTGAACAAGTTTATATTTTCTTGTCTATAAAACCTACGTTCTTCTAATAGTATGTTCTCTTTGGCGTAGGCAATACGTTTTATTCTGATGATTTTACTAATATAAGGTTTATATCTGGCGGTTCTTCATTGATACCCAGATCGCTGCAAGGCATTGCGTACAGTCTGTGCTGAAATGAGTTTTGCTACTTCCGTTGCCACTTCCGATACTATCTTCGGTGCGCTTATTTTTGGGTTGCTCTTCGCTTTTCTAACTATCAAACGCCTTTCTGTTTTGTTTAGCTTTGACGCACGACCACCTCTTTGAGAATTTTCATATGTTTTGGTTTTGTGGAATCTCTATATGACACATTTTACTGTGGTAATTGATCTCCTGATGTCTTTTAACAATTTACCCTGCCGAAATAAACGTACAACAATTTGCCTTTCCTCTACAGTTATTTCCTTCCCCTTCCGTCCCATTTTTGCTCAATTGATGTTAAATGATCTGTTACGGTGGCACCGTATACTGGAACTTAAAACCTGTTCGCAGACTAACAGGCCATCTCTAGAGTAGTCTGTGCTGGTACCTAGTAGCAAGTTTGTCGTACATAGGGTGCTGACTCGTGTCATTCTGTTGGTCAGACGAATACTCGTTTGGTGTTCAATGCTACACGGTATTCAACATTGTCCGCTAAAGCAAAGACGATTATAGACTTTCCTTTTTGTCATCAACACTGTGTAAGAGGAAATGTACATGAACATATCAAGGCATATTGCTGATATTTGTCATGCTATTGTGCCCATGTGTACAGTTACAAGCTTTTTGACTAGTGAGACGAATACTTTCTGGAGTTACTGTATATTCAAATGGATAAGGTTTCACCTAAAATCTATAATCACAGCCATAAAGAAAATTGTCATATGAAAACTGCTAAGGTGCAATTTTCTCTTCTGAATGCCGAAACAGCAAATAACAGACATGTCCTGTTTTCTTATATTGTTGTATGAAAGATTTTATATACTGTGTACTTGTTTTTCTTGACTACGATTAGGTGTTTGATGAAGACAATAGTTTTAGGAAAGAGTATTTTGGTATACCTAATCGAAGGATATATTGTTTAATCGAAGAGATATAATTTCAGTGTGTAGGTGATGATTCAAACTATATTCATATTTCTGATTTGTTGTGTATCGGAGTACATCTGTTATTTGATAGATGAGAAGACAATGTGTTCACCATACTGGGATTAATATTATTAACAACTTGAACTTTGAAATAAAGATTTGTGTTACCCTGTTTAAATATCTAGCTGCTTACTATTCCTTGCTTTCATTTTAGGAACTATTATTGTATATCTCAATTTTAATATTTTATTAACTTCATTATTTTCATAATTTTGAGATATTACAGTGTATTTAGTGTGTAGGAACTTTTGTTTTATTGAATTGTCTTAAAAACTCATTTCTCGACGTCTGAAATATAATGAATCATTGCTTAAATAATAAAATTATTCTCAGCTCCAAGGTAAGACTTACATAAGTCAAAAGAGGAGCAGCACAAGATAGTGAGACAATTCATATTCTCATGAGTACTTTCTTAGGTCAATAAAGAACATCGCAAAGCATGTCAAGGACAGTCATTGTCTGAAAATTTGTTGCAAATTGTCAAATATCTTTACTTCACAAGTGAGTAAAATCCGTATCCGTCAGAATGTCCTCAATTATGTCTAAGGCGAAAGATGAACTTGGTTGATCGATAGCGGAGACTCTAACTAACATGTTTTAATGTGTCAGACGCTTAATGCTTGTCGTGAGAGGCGAAGCTCATGCAAGTTTTGAAACTTTATAAAGACTAAAAGTAGCATTAGCTCATGGAGTTCTAGAACTCTACACAGGGGTCTGTTGTCCCGCAACCTGCGTCGGCATATCGCGAGGAGTCTCTGAGCCCCTAGGAGGCTTTGGAGGGTCTACAGGTACATGAGACTCTGTTTGACATATCAACTGTCGGGGTGCCAACCGAGACAGTTTAAACTCTTGGTCTTGCCGCTACTGTTGAAAACGCACCAGTTGGAAGGGTACGCTGGGACTCTCTTAACAGACGTTTTGCATCACCAGCAGAGATTTTCTCGAGTACCATCAGCTCTCAAATTCGTTTTTCTCTTTCAATACCGGGCAGTCACGCGACCAGGCGTGACTGCGTGCGTGCGTTCATGGGTGCGTGCGTGGATGCGTGCGTTCATCCTTGAAATTAACATACTGAGACTTCAGTGACGTGCACGGATCCGCACACTGGCTACTGTTTCCGCAAATTGTACATACAGCAGAGGTCACGTTACATGACGTGTTGGTGTGTCCATAGTGCTGACGTTCAAAATAGCGGAGCAGACTTGGTATACAAGGACGGACATGCAAGCGATAGGAAGCTGCCTTCATATCCTTAGGAACTGTGGCAAGGCGAATGTCAAAGTTAAAGACCCTGTGGGTTGCAGTTGGCCAGTCCTTTTGCTGTTGATACGTTTAACATTGACTAGACCTTGACTAGCGAGTTCCTTTTTAATCTCCTCTTTGGGAACGTCTTTAAGATCACAACAAGATATTACGCCCTGGGTAAAATTCAGTTGGCGGTGTGGCTAAACTTTAACTTCAAGATGGCCAATTCATGTCATCTTTAGGACATTATTTGTCTGTTTATCTTTAGATGTCTCCGCTAATAAGGTGCCATTGCGAAGCTTTTTTAACATTGTTTAGCTCGCCTGCAACATAAGTAAGTTGTCATTGAATTATGGAAGGGGATAATCCCTTCAAACCACCTGGATATTTTTTTTTCATTCTTTACTTTTATTACAAGATATCTTGAGATATTTGGTACGATTCTTGTCTGTTCCCCTATTACAATTTTCTGCTTTTTGTCACTGGTTGATTCACTAACTGTATGCGCCTTCTTTCTTATTTCATTCAGTCTCTTCTTTCTCTTGTTCTCTTTCTGCGAAAGCAACTTTTTTAGGATGTGGTGGAGCCATAGTGAATGAAAGCCGTAAATGACCACACTTCTCCGTCTTCGTTCGAAGGAGCCAATGAGGCTCATCCTTGTCAGCAAGCTGGAAATCGAGGTAAAGTCATAAATGGCTTTGCGCCGAAATCACTTGCACTCCCGACTGATGGATGCTTGGGACACCCACTGCTCCAAAGTGTTGGCGAGACCAAAAGTCCAAGTAGCTTCCGAATGACGCACTTCCCGGCCTCAACAAGCTAGACCATCCAAAAATCTGCCGTTAAGAACTAGGTGCTATCCAATGATGCAGCTCCCTTTCCACTAACTACAGGGCCCATCGTCAATGCAAATACATCCGATCACATCCTTTTTCATTGCTTGGAGGTATTATTCGCAAAAAAAGAGGAGATGGAATAATGATAAAGCCGTGTTTGAAAAATGAATAATGAAGTGAAAGAAAGTGAATCCTCTCTGCTGGTCCTCCTTTTGAGCAGCGTGGATGTTTTAGCTGCTAGGGCTTATTGCAACCAGCAAAAGCCAGTTGAATGATGGGGTCGCCGTTACCTACGCCATTACCAGCAGCGATGGTCTCCTGCTCGGGCTATGTGATGTATTTGTATCAAGCTGCTGTCCGTAGACCTGCGATGAGGTAGCTATTCCTCTATGCTAGTGGAAAGTAACTTATTCTCAACAGAGAAGCAACGCCGGGAATATATTCACGTGTAGAACCACACCAGATAAAACACAAATCATATAAGCAGTGTTGTTATCATATGGAAAAGGCCCTTAATACTAAAGAACAAAAAATATTGCACAAAAGTATAAGTTAGACAAAATTAACTGATTTTTCATACTGATAGGAGTATTTCAGTTTTTAATATGTGAAAATACATTGAATTGACAACAACATATTTAGTGCGCTCATACGATCTCACAACTTAACATATTCCAGAAAAGCTAGCAACGACTCATATAATCATTCAGTTTCTTGATATTAGGCGGACCTATCTTCGAAAGTTTTCACCACTGTGCGGTGGAATTTCAAAGTAGGATTGTTATTTAATGTATTTCAAATATATAATAATAGGTACATAACGCCATTAACAACAATTAACATTTATGCTGAGTTTGCAACACTAATTTCCATATACCAACATTATTTAAGGGTATGAGTACGGTGTTGCATCGGTACAACGTTATGGAACTTTTAAGTCTATTTCTTTAACTGTTTTGAATAGAAGTATGTGTACACTTACATCTTGCTTACTTTCTACACGTGATTAATAGTTCGAATTTCTTCTTCCGTTTCTTATCTCTTTTTCTCTCTCTCTCTCTCTCTCTCTCTCTCTCCTGCTTTTGGCCCCTGAAAATCTCTTTATTTCACTTAAGTACAAATTGTGCACTGCTTGATTAGAAAACGTCGGTATGAAATTCAGATGTTCCACTGTGAATTTAGTTTCACACTTTCTTTTAACAAGTATCTGCTAAGTTATAAGAATTTATACTTTTTAAGGATGCTCAAATGTTGGTATTTTTTACACGTTTTCCTCATTCGAGTCGTTGAAAATTAACGTGTTACGGAGGTGCGTCGAAAGTAGACCTCATGATAATACATTGTACATCCTCTAATATTGTTCAGAAAATGGCATTCGAATTACATTATTATTATTATGCATCAACCCGTTGGATAAAAGTTAAAACACTTTGCGCCCCTTAATTAAGATAATTCGAAAAGTATAAAGACAGAAATAAAAGCGAAGACGAGATTTGGATCCAGCATCCAAGAGTCTATAAAATGGCACTTCATTTACATAAGACAGTAACACTTCGGAACCTTTCTTGACAGAAATTCTGTATATTCCAAAAGGTTTTCTAGTATATATATATATATATCATGGGAAAGGGTATGTTTTCAATAGTATGCTGGTAAAATAATGTACTTGCTAGACATGTGAAATCAACAGGCAGACAATATTGAATATTTTTACGATTCTTCTGTTTAAAAGATTCAATGGAAAGCAATGATATCATCTCCATGCAATGGAAATGAATGATAAATCATAATCAGTTCGTCATGCTACGGGACCTTAGGGTCAACAACCTAGCACAGAAAAGAACATTTTCAACATTATTATGACATTGTTACCGCTTATACAGTTCATTTGTATCTTATCACATTATGACGTTGAACTCGAATCTCTTACATTCTTTCTGTGAATTTCCTTGCATCAGAAATTGAATTAATCCTTCACTAAAAAGAAAAAAATAGATCATTCACGAGAAACATGTTGTTTCATTCATAACAAATGAAAATGAAATAAAATTCATACTGAATAGTTGTAATGGAGGCTTAATAAAATAAGTTTTCGAAATACAACATGATAATTAACCTTTCATTCTCCCTGCTGGCGCACTTAAGACAACTGATATGTTCTCTGTTATGACTGTCATGTATATAAATCACTTACGCTGTCCCTCTAATAGAATTAAATTGATAATGTAAGGTGTCAATAGGCTGTTAGTTGGCCATTCTTGTTTTACGAGGTTTAAATCAACTACTGTATGTACTATCATGGCCAATATAATCTTTACATGACTTTACTATACACGATTTTTCTCTAAGCCTAGAAGATAGCTAGTGATGCTTGTTCTCTCTCCAGCCCAAGAAGAATATCTTATTGAGTTCTGCAAATAGATGAAGCTATCATTTTAGTCGAAAAAACACGGCGCTGACTGAGGATAGAACCAGGGCCGTACAGTTGAAAGTTCAAGACGGATCCACTGCACCATACATTTCACATCAAAAACTCTACGCAACACGTGTTACAGTTGTTCTGTGTTAAGGAAGTACAAGAAAACTGGAATCTTCAGTTCAATGACTTCTTCGTATTTACACTATTAACACACAGGTTGCATCTTCCAACCAATATTCGTTAATCGTAGTCTTCTTTTTCTACAAGGACGTTCCTGCCAAAGGGAATTCGGCTCGCTGTTTCTACATTCATTAGTATTCGACGTTTACGAACAGTAGTGTCTATTTGATTGCTCAATTCTGCCTTGTAAAAAGATCTTTGGTATGAACGGGGTTCGAACCTCTGTCACCCATTTTCAGTACTCAGAAATCTGACATTGTTCCATTGGACTTGTCCCTTTAGCTAAAGCTAAACTTCCAAAAATACCATTATTATTTTCAGTTGCCAGTTTCTCAAAACTTTTGGAATAATACTACTAGTATCTACATTATTAATATCAGTTCGCTTCAGAAGTTCCAGTTTCTAAAAAAAGGGCCGGTTTCTCCAATGTCGATTAACTATACCTTAACCATCCGATAACTAAAAGTGCGTTAAGTTTTTAATCAGTCGATATTTTTTTTTCATTTCGGCAACGCTAATGTGACGAATTTAACTATCCGTTTACAAACGAGTGGTTAAGAAACTACTTGATTTCTAAATTTCTCATAGGCTAAACGAATGTTGATTGGTCGGATGAAAAAAGGATTGGCAACAAATGAATCGTAACAAATCCGCAATCAAGTAACAAATCGCTGGAGTTTATGGTTGCGCGTGTGTGTTTTCAAGGCGTGCGTAAATTAATTTGATGTATTCAAATGATCTCCAATAGAACGCTAATAAAATATTATCACAATAAATTATAGCAAAGGAGAGATGAATCTTTTATCCATCTCCTAAGTGCGGAAAGCAAATTTTACGCTCTTTTTACTATGATACATTAAAACTGGATTCAACCTACTTTTGTAATACATGAAATATAAATAGTGAAACAAAGTAGTAGATATACATGCGACCAGATCCCGTGGGAACATAGAAATAAACACGTAACAGTTTGCTTTTAATCAGCATTTCCAATTTCCAAGTTTCATACGAAATGCAAGCGGATAACAAAATACAGAATGCAGGTTGCAGGAAACATTTGGGGGGAGGGGGTCCAGATATTTTACTCCCTACTTTACATAGTTCCTGTGAGTGAGTGGTTGGTAAAGATCGCTGCCTTATAATTAAGGAATCTTGGGCAGGAGTTTGCCTCAAATAATTTTACAAAGGGCTCGGCACAGAAGAGTTGTAACTATTGAACAAAAGTTTCGGAACAAATCTATTTAATAAAGGGATCTCGTGAATCCCTCCAACACACCCCTGATCACGGGTTCAATTCTTACTGGCGATACAAATGGTTCGGAGTCCACATTAAACTGTAGGTTCTATTCTTGGGACCTTATCTGCATCCAATGGAAGGCAATTGCAAACTACCCTCGGTTCACCTTGCCCCAGACCTTGGCGTCAGGACCTGCTTTTGGGCAGAGCACCGATCATAATAAGGTTAAACACACATAAATGATTTTCATGAGGCGAAGAGAATTTTAGGGGGGGGGGGGAGGGCAGATTCCATAGCGTCTCTCTGACTTCTTCATATATGGAAACGGTTTTCGTAATTTGGTTTTCAACAAGTTCTTAAATATTTCAGCAGAATTTCGTTTTCAAAGATAAGGAAATTTTGCTTTCACTCCATATTAAAATTTCACACATGAAAACATGCAACTTCGAAAGCAAAATAAATGTCGCATGCTTGTTCCAGCCAATGGGCTACAGTATATTATACATTTCAATGCATTGTCTAAAGAAGAAGCGTCTCGAATTTCAAACATAGAATTTAATGTTGCCCTTATGGTTGGCTATTTTGATTTCACAAAATTCCGCTTAAAGGACACTGTGTTACTGTCTAAAGATAAATCCTAAAATGTAATTATTAGACCCTATCATTATTGCCCATGAAACTTTCTGAAACCTTATGATCCAATAAAAATTACTGTCTCGACGAAACCCGGTACAAATGTGAGCCGGTGAACAAAAATTCTCAGTATGCACCCTGAGCAGTGATTCGGCCAGCTCCTCTTCCTTGTGGGTGTGTCGGTGTGTGTGTGACCAACTTTAAAAAAATCTGTCAAAAATCGATAGAAACGGTGCAAAATTTTACTTACAACCCTCCCAATTTTTACTTTAAAAACCTTCAAACAGAACATCCTAGCGGAATGCCCACCTCTGAGAAGGAAACCCTCGCTATGGGCCTGAGTCAATGGACCACAGGGACATGGTATCTGTGTGTTTATTTTTCTTTACTGTATCTACATTTCACATCAAGTATTCAGATTTTCCACAGCCCAATCCGGGACACCGAATCGGAAAGTCATATTGTGCCTCCTGAAACAAAGTACTTTCAGGAATCCGAATTTACTGTAAGTTACTTTACTTTTAAAAAGTAATATATAATTTCCATTTAAATGATTAAGTAGTCCCTACCTTCTTGGTGCTAGAGTATAATTAACAGTGATTTTAGCGCAAAACATTGTAATTTTAAATAAAATTATTCCCTGCTTTCATTCATTTAGATTTTCTTTGAATATGGTGAAATCCGGGATAAATCAGAGTTCCTGCTGAACCCTAAAAAGACGAGACAATGTGTTAAATTCGTGACTGTTCAGGAAAATATGGAACGCTAGCTCACGTTAATTTCGCAAAATACGTAAATAGATTGAATTGAACTATAATGTATAAAAAGCATTTAAGAAGCAAAATATTATATAATAATTTCACATTCAAATTCCTTTATTTTAGTGAAAGGAAAAAATATCTGTCTCCTGGCTAGGGTTCGAACCATTGCAACTAAAATGTAAATAGCTTCAGAGCAACACGCCTTAGCGAATTACTTCACAAAGCCAACAACGAATAGGGCCCACACCAAGTCCTGTTATAGCATTGCAAATTGCACCAAGCGCTGGCATTAATTTTAATAATTTATTTACTTAAATATTGTTTTCGATTATAAAACTTATTGAACTGTAGTGTGCAAAACTATATATTCATTCTATTATCTCGTAATTGTAGGTTTTAATTTCTTTCCAATTGCTTTCTCTTTTCAAATTTCTGAGTAATAACATCACTATCGTACTGTTAAATAACTAATCACAGAAATTCGGATGATTAAAGTTAACGGGAGCTTTAACAGACCGTTAGCGTTCACCGATGTTGGAGAAACAGTCATTTTTCTTTACCAGACGTTAAATGCACTTAAAAGATGGTTAACGTTTTAACCAGCGTTGGTGAAACCAGCCGTTACAGTTGTAAAATACTAGCTAAAAGTCCACGGGCTAGTATCACAAGTGAATGTGACTAGTATTACTAGTGATTCTGTTTCTCGAAATAACAGTGTAGTCGTCTACACCTGTAACCTACAAGTAAATGTGCACAAATATCTGCAGACTTGTAGCGCATGTAGATGGATCATTACAAGCCAAGATTTACTTTTTACAGGAAAAGAATAATTGATAAGAGAATTTGGAAATGGAATTACGTGCATACTTTTTTCGAATGCACTCTAATTGTTGTTTTAAAATATTAGTATGGTGTGGGTCAACAACACTAAAAATGCAATATCTCACCACTATAAATATTTATCCGATAACTGTGATGATGTAGTAAATCCAAAACACACTTATTTAAAATTTATTATTGTTATAGTCTAAATAAAATTTGTTGGTATTTTTTCTGAGTTCTATATTGTGTACCATTTTAAAGCAATTTTGATACTATAAAGTTTTTGAGAGGTTGTCTTGGGGAACTAAAATCTGAAATCAAATCGTTAATAATTTCTAGTATATGACATTTCTGGAATACAATAATTGTTTTCACTCAACTTGAATCTGAAATTATTTGTAATCAGTTACTAAACCTTATATTCATAGTATGCGTCTGAAATATTTAACTGTAGCATCTCTTGATTAGCGTAAAACTGCACGTAGGTATTAATTAGTTTGAAAATATACAGTTCATTATCTTATTTCAAGTAAACTTGTATCAAAAAAGTAACTTGACATTTAAATTATAAGCGATTATAACTTTACTCAATTTTTCAACATAATAATGTATTTCTTGTGTTGCCTAATTTTTAATATAATACTATTTTTCTTGTGTTCCTTCTAAATAGAATAAAGAGAAGACAATTGGATTATATTTGTTTTTAGAATTAGAGCAGAGAGTTGTTTTTTGCTTTGTCTAACTTTGGTTGGTTTGCAATTTAGATATGTAATTCTTGATTATTAATCTAAGTTGGCTCATCTTTTCATTTATCATCGTGCGACTACGATTTTACTTTACTATACTTTTTGAGTTGAAAAGCATTAATCATTTTACGAAGATACTCGTATACATTTTGTACGAATTAGAGTCCTGCAAATCCAGGCCCGTACCAGCCTCGGCCGGGACGTGCGACTCCTAGCTCATTTAGTTTGGCCCGCAATCCATCCCAGGGAAGACCAGCCAGGGTCATCCCGTGCAGAACCCTACACCGTGCGGTTCAGTTCGATATGCAGTCCATCCCAAAGCCAGACCAGTCCGACCGGTCCGTAGGCTCCTGCCAACCCTGACCCGCAGCGATTACGTAAACTATGAGTTTTGGTGTCTGTCTGTATGTTTGTTAGTAATCCAAATCACTAGCGTCTCAGGGACATCCGTTTCCAAAGATTTGTCCACTCACGAGCCAGCGCAGAACTCATGGAACTATTAGTAGCACCGAAGAGCATACATTCCACAACTAACTGTTTGGCCCGGTAGTCAACGCATTGGGAAGCTGGTCGAGAGATCCCGGAATAGAACCCAGGCGTCGCTACTTTTACATTTTTTTCAAGGCATTAGAAAATTTAATAAAGGCAGTATCCAAAGGCACTTGGAAGTTAGGTAAGTCAGGTTCGGTGTTTTTTTTGTTTATTGCACACGCGACTTGCACAGAGACATTGTTTCCACGCGCGCTCGCCCTAAACGCAATTATCCAAATCCACATGCGTCCCTTGATTTCCACCAAATTTTGCGCACGTATTCCTTAGATACTGAGCCAAATCGTAGAAGTATTCCGGGTATGGTATTGTGTCTCACTTGTCATTGTGGCAAATGTTTATTTTTTCAAAATGCTTTAATTTGGGCGTATCAGCAACAAGCTTGACACACACATTATTCGATACAATACAAAAATTGTGTGAGAGTTTCCGTCCCCATCTGTCAGTGTTGCCACCTATTTCATAAAATAGTTGACGTATTTTATAAAATATATATTTTATAAATTTATATAAATGTCTTAGTACAAATCGACACACGTCCATTGATAACACGTACAACGATTGACGGTGTTACTTATAGTTCGAGCTTTGAGCCTGCGCGAGAATTGGCTACACCCTCTTTCCATGTTTGCTTTCTTTAGACGGGAGCCAGGTCAATTAACTCGTAAAAAGTCTACAAAGTGGGCTCCGAACAACTCTGTTCAATAAACCTCAAGAGCTTTAACCTATGATTGGACTTTTCTTAACTGTCCAGTATTTGTTTATTCAAGTCCTATATCAGTAGTATGGTGATCTAGTATATGTAGGTATAATCTCAAATAACAAATATTATTTTGACATTATGGAGAAAATTTTAAGTGTACGTCAATTGATGTTTTACTTTTTGACTTCCAGCAAAAGATTCTAAGTTGTCACGTCAACGAACAATAATTTCACTATGTCACGCCACGCACAAATATTTCACACAGCGCCAGTCTCGCAAATCATTCTGTGGAAATAAAGCTCGTGTTCCATTTTCTCTTTCCTTTCCAGAATAAAGGACAGTGTGTGCATACATAAAATTGAATTTTAAAATTAGTTTTAAGGCCTCTTAGGCAACTTTGGCTCAGGCCGGATGCATGATGATGGGATTAATTGGAGGAATGAAGAAAATGGGAGAAAAAGGGAGAACACCGAGAAAACGCACGCACACGCATGGGCAGATTTATGGGGGGCATTGGCCCTCAATCATTTCTAACTGACTTTAAATGTTTTATTCTAAACGATAGATTTGCAATTGGTTGTCCATAAAATAAATTGTATTGCCCTCCAAGGTATCTCTACTAAATCAACCCATGGTGTTGGTCCACCACAAAGCGCACATGGCACGAGCAGAAATCGATCCAACGTAGTGTTTCTCAACCTGTTTCATGACGCGACTCCCTTGTACGGTGCCTTCTACCCGACTACCACTGTTTGCTATCAATTCGTGTTACTGAGAAACAGGCCTGTAAACACGAAAGTTCTAAAGTTATTTTCATGAATTTTTCTACAGTTGCTTACACGACCCTGATGTTTTGACACTGAGAATAATGTTCCTAAACTAAATTTTAATCCCCCTTTCGGGAATTCAAACTCAAAAGTGAATCTCGCTTATGGGAAATGCAATGTTTTAAGAAGACCACTTTTCCTTGTCTAGTTTTGTTAATTAGTATCATGAAATTAAGCCAGACACCGATTTTTGACTATAAAATATTTTAGCATCTCTCGATCTCGATCTTCTTCACTTTTCAGTTTGTACCATCAAAAGGGGATTACAATTTTGTTTTGTACACGTAAAAATTTTGTTTTAGTAATTGTAGCAAATTTCATGGAAATATCTGGAAATCTTTCGATTTTACTGGTCTGTTTCTCAGTTACACGAATTAATAAAGGTAAAGGTAAAGCGATACAAACGCGCCGTGAACAGCACATGGAGGATGTGGAGGTAGCGCTCCACATCTCGACCTACTGTACGATGTGAGGTGGAGTTGTCAGTCCCACGCTCGAGAGCCTTTACCTTCCCAAGGTGCCCAGGAGTACCATGAACACTCTGGTACTCAGTTTGATAGGAGGCTGAGTGCATCGCAGAGCGCCAAGCATAGGAAGGATGGTTGCCTAATTTGTGACTGAAAATGTATCACAAAAGTTGAACAGGATATTTTGAAACTGGGTAAATCAAAATAGGCTCAGATTGCGAGCTATTATGCTTACAATACAAACTGTCAAAAGATAAAATTTGTGTTACGTTCAATTTGTCATATTCCACGAAGTGTATTAGAACTTATAGTTGAAGTTTTAGCTTCTAGGTTTGCTAATGACAATTTTCTTTTGGTGATGCTAGATTCGTTCAGGCTGATTTACTTTAAAATAAACGACAATAAATGATCGTATCTTAATGTGGCAATACTTACCTTAAGCTGGATGTGTTCCTAAAACTGCTATAATATATTCATCGACATGACAAAAAGGACATGCATACACATGTGTTTACTTACCACATAATACATACAGACAAAATGTAATCCATATACTCAATGTTACATTTTCCTCGCATTTGAACTTGGTTATTCATAGTTGTTAAATTCGTTGGCGAAATGGAATACGTGAAAGCGCTGGACATTTCAGTACGAAAGCAAACCATGGGTTCAAACCCTGTTCAAGCTAAAGATTTTCTACAAAGCAATCGTGAATAATCTAATCATCACTTCTCATACAAAACGGAGAATATTTCCGGCTGTGGAGTGAAGCACCTGAGTCACTATAGAGAGGAAGACGATTTACGAATGTTGAAAAGCCCAAATGAAGTCTCAAGAAGTTACCAGGACAGTTAAGAACACGTCATTGATCAGACGTATCCATTTTCCATGTTATTATTCTTAGAAATAAAGATTATAACATTTGTTAAACACGTTTTGGATAGAGTCACCTGTGGAGTATCGCTAGCGTGCTGGTCTTCAAATTTGAAAACCTGAGTTAGATTCTCCACTAGCCAGTTTCTTTTTCACATACACTGAAGTATTCAAAGAGAGATTTATCTCCGGGTTGTGGAGAACTTACGAAGCAACACTGGTCAGAATCCAAGTAAATAGTGTGTGTGTTGTTTAGCATAATGATAATGTAGTTTTCATGCTTTTCATTGGTCTTTCTCTCTTCTTCTCTTTCTTGATGTATTGTTATTGTGTCTTCTCTGCGTCTTTCTCTTCTTCTTCTCTCTATATATTTATCTTTATTTTTCTCTTACTTTACACACACTCTCCTTATTGTGCGTGTTCCAGAACCTATTCCGGGCCACTTTTGATGACCCAGTGATAGGGCCTGACCCAAACATAAGTGACAAGGGTTGGAAAATGTATTTAACTGGGAAAATCGGCGTCGTATTTTTCGTGTTCTCTGGGTAACATCTCCGGCCCTGGTCACTCATGAAAGAAACACTGTTCAAACGCAATGAAATAATTAAAATCTCTCCTTCTTCCTACGGGTTATCAGATCTAAATGGAATCAGCGGCCCAGCATGGGTTTGAATCTCACACCCGACAAAACAGTACAAAACTTGACCACCATCCCCAACAGCTGGTGACCCGATTCAGCGCTGTAGTGTTTCTTCCATCTGTGCGAATTGTTATAAATACTAGTTCATTAGTGTTGTAATTATTAGAACGTTATATTCGCAATAGATGTAATATAGAGTGGCATGTCCAGAAGAGATACATCTTAAGACACGAGTAGAAATTGGACCCCCTTTTTGGCTATTTCAAGAGAAGAAGTCTTTTTATATTAGTTTGGCACAAAATTCGTTTCCATCCTATAATTTATCAACATACTATTCCACGTGTTATTCTTTTTTTACGTTTGCAATGTGGAACATGCAAGGTTTACTATGTCTATAGGAACATGCTAATTTTGCTTTCGAACATTTGCAACTTTTCATTTTGATACAGTTTGCATATGAAATCTTGGCTCTTTCTGATAGAAATTAAGCAGAAAAATTATTCATACATTTTCTTTTTTTGTTCAATTTGCATTAGTAATCTGGAATAGAATGTATGGCCTGCGGTATCTACTGGGTTTGTTACAATCAGTGATTCCGCCAGACCCCACCCCTGTAGGGGGTGTCAGCCCAAATCCTCGAGACTACCCCAAATTGAACATATTGCGGACAAAAGTTGATAGAAACTGTACAAAACTCTATGTCCACCCTCCCAATTTTGACTTTACGCCCCCCAATCTGAAAATCTTGGTAGAATCCCTCATTACAAAGTATTCCTAACCAGTATGTTTAACAAGCCTCACCGAATTTGCAAACTAACCCCGCGCAAACAAATAATGTATGTTACACTTTTGACATTATCGTAGATGTGTCTCAAGACTCTGGAGTTTCACTGGAAATCATGAGTATGGTCCAACCTCCAAGGTTGGTCTCCATTTTGAAAGTGTCTTAATTAATTTTTGAAGCACCCTTTATATGTTCGAATAAACCTGAAAAAACAAAATCCAAACGTCACTTCTATCTTGCTGTTAGATTTGATTTGTGGGAACTTAACTTTATACTGTGGGAACTGAACTTAATATTTTTACTACGTTTAAATTCCATATTTTTAATCTGTACTTCTTCTTCTTCCTCTTCTCTCTCTTTCTCTCTCTCTCTCATTTCTCTTCATCTGTTTAACAAACATCCATGGGTTTCAATGTTTCATTATAAGTGTTTAATTTTCTCCCTCCATCAACTTATGTTTATTGATTCGTCTCTCTTTTATTCTTTCAGTTTATACATACTAGTGCATGTGTATTTAATAAAAAAAGTGCTCATGATGTTTGCTGATTTTAGTATGGAAGAGACGAAGGAAGGAGAAAGAGGGGGTCTGTTTAAAAGAAACGATTATGGGATAAGAAGGTGACATTTTGGTTGCCTAGTTGCGCGGTGTTGGCTGTCGTATTTTTTTTATGCGGACTGTACCATCCCGGTATATGCCTGACGTGGCTGAGGAAAACACTGGGAAAACCTAGTCAGGACAGTCAGCCGCTGGTACCGAACCGAGGACCTCCCGCATACCAAACTAACGTTCTACCAAGTAAGGTACGGCGCTTGGAAGAGAGCATACTCGTTTCGATGTTTATCACGTGCACGCACACACAATATCATAAGCACGAACACACAAAATAACGTAAATAACAACATAATATCAGAAAATATAAAGCATAAATATCGTGCCTTATTTTTAAGAATTGATAGAAACAGACCTTTTCTCTTGTCTTTCATGCATAACCATGGTGTTCTATGGTATTCATTAAGAAAGAAAAAAATACCTAGCAACCATAGATTTTAAAGTTCATTTTTGTTTTTCCATGTTCGGTAAGGATCTTTTCTAGTGGACAATTGAATTTACACTTCTCAGTAAACTTCAACTAGTGACCCACCAAAAATACAAATAGTGCTAAGGTTTCCTGTTTTGGTGTTTGAAATGCGACTTACTTAAGTTGTTACATTGTTTGCTACATACTACAAGAAATCATAAATATCTTTCCAAAACCCATGACATGTAATAGTGTTTTCTGTTAAAGAAAAGAAAATGCCAAACCTTGCTCGCTCACTCACTCTCAGAATCACACACCGCCCACTCTACGTCAGTTGGGTGACCTATCTTCTAGTCTTAGAGAAAAATCGTGTATAACAAAGTCATTAAACATTATATTGGCCATGATAGTACTATCCCCACTCACACGCACATTCTCTCTCCCTCTGTGTGTGTGTGCCCTCTCCTGTCTGTTGCTTGTGAGTGGGACAAAATGATCATTCCTTTTAATCGTGTTTTTGAGACAAGTTGTATTATGTGTTGTTATTAGTTTTCAGGGAAGTCCGGAATTTGAGGGCTGTGGCCGGAGAAGGATATTAAAATTCCCGAAGTTCATCAAAGAGTGCTATATCTTTTAACTTAATATGGACATTTGAAGTAAATTTTATATTTGTGACAGAGTAGTGCTTTTGAGCGTTCATAATGAATGATGAACTAATTAATAATAGCTTAGTTATAATAACTTAAATCGAAGTTCTTGCATCTTAAGAAATGTCACAGTTAGTAAGTTATTAAGGCTCAGCACCCGGAAATTAAAATTAAATTGGT
>JAGDQP010005947.1:0-10877 GCA_022664845.1 Lepisma saccharinum | reverse complement strand
TCTATCTATCTATCTATCTATCTATCTATCTATCTATCTATCTATCTGTCTGTCTGTCTGTCTGTCTGTCCGTCTGTATATCTATCCATATTTATATTTATAGCCTAGGTGGTCGAGAGGTCTAGTGCGGTAGTCTATCGACCCAAGGATCGTGACTTCGAATCCCAGTTCGGACATGGATGTTTGTCAGTGTGTTTTAACCTAGGCTATAAGTAAGATAAACGCATAAATAAAGGCACAATCGATAACTAAGTGAAATGTAACAGGAAAACAAATAAACGATATTTTTAAAAAGTCGTTAGTGTGTCCGAGTACGGATTGAGGTCGCGGGTTCGATTCCCGGCGCTGCCAAGAATTGTTTCTAGGCGTTTTTCGTCTGGAACAATTCCCACCCAGCATTGTGATGCAATTGGGGAGCTGCTATGAATAAAAGATAGTGGCGATCACTGTGACAGCTTAGGCTCTCCTCTCCCAACCCGTCTGGGCAGCGAGGGAGCAGTAGATCAATATCCACCCTCCGGGGAGAGCCCTCATTCAGTAGTGGATTGAATATGGCTGTGATTCATTATTATAGATATATATCGTTCTTATCGTAAGTTATCCTTCTTTCCCTGACGGTGCAAAAATACGACACTATTTACGGGATAAGCTGATTTTTTAGTATTTATAAGGAAAGACGTAAATAAGACTCTGTTAATTATAACGAACATAATAATACCCTATTGATCATCAGGCAATAATAATAATTATAATACTCTACATATTTATATAAAAGGAGAAGTCCTGATTGACTGACATATCAACGCCCAGGGGAAACGGTTTAAGCTAGAAACTTGAAATTTATACGGTACACAGGAGTTATGACGTGAGGTACTACTTATCAAGAATATAAGTGCATGTTTTCCGCGGGCTTGCATCCTGTCCCTTGTTTTATTTACCTCCTCTTTCAATCGAAACAAAGTGTGGTATATAATCAACAGTCTTTAACAAAATAATTCAACACTTACTTCCTTGTTGCTATAAATCACGATTAGAAATAGCAAATACTTGTTTTGTTACAGACAGGAGTATAGTATACCAGATATCATTTCCGAAAAACACTGTATTGTTCATCAGAACAATCAAGAAGCGTCTGTAAAATGGTGGTTATAGTGGTTGTCTTTCACGCTTGGGTTTGCAAGTTCAAACTTTGGCGGGTAATTGTTTTCTCCTTTAAAAAAGAAAAATAATTAAGTTCCTGAGTTCAAACCCTGGCGAACAAAACATTTTCTTTTCTAAGTTTTTATTCAAATTACTGTATTTTTCAAGTAATGAAATATAGTTTAACCATCGAGAATAAAATATATTGAAGTGGAGTAAATACTGTTTACAGTAATAAAAGAATTATTGTGCTTTACACTGTTGAAAAGGACAGTTGATTTCTTCATGGGGTCCACACGTCGTTCCCTAGTTGAAACGGATTAGAAATGTTAAAGCATATATTTGGTACATCCTATTCCAAAAACCTTGACCGTATTGATTAGGCTCTTTTCAGCAGAAAATTCTTTAAGTCCAGCTTCGGGTATTTTCGGAAACAGTAAACCAAAGATGTTAGTTTCGAACCCTGGAAGGAAGGATGAACTTTCGCAATTGGGAAAAATGTGCAAATATGTTTTTCTCGTTTAAGGTGCAATAAGACATGTTGAAATATTACTAAGTGCAGAAAAAAGTTACATTCATTGAATACGTAATGATATAGTATTTCTAAACTATGCATACATCTCATCTTGTGATGGTTTTGTCACCTACGTTTTCATACGTAAAAGAACATCTCCATTGAAAGCAAAGACAGCACACGTTATGTCTTGCATTCATAATACAACGAACAAGACAGGAGAGGAAAACCAACAGCATTTTTCACGGATATCAATGCCATTATTTTGGATCGAAAACTCAGTCATGTTTGTTCAAAGGAGTTCTATACGAAAGAAATAGGCAGATGTGATCATGTTAGCTCAGTGGTAGAGCGCATGGCTTCTATTCGTGAAGTCGTGAGTTCGAATCCTGTTGTGGAAAATTTATTTTTATGTAATGAAATATTCCTCAAAGCATAAATAATTAGATAAAATAATAATAATAAGTTTTATATGTATCCATACAAGCATTTCAGGACATAAGTAATTATTATATTTAAAATATCACATCAGAGAGGTGGTGGGTGTTGACAGAACGTCGGTATATTATATGTCAATGTTAAATACAAATAAATAAATCGTGTAATAACAATAAATAATTGTGTGTAGTGTATTTGTCTGCAGCTATTTGTCATACCGAAGTTACGTCTCCATATTCTCATTTACCTTCTTGAAATACTCAAAGGCTGTCAAAAGATAATAACTTTATAAGGGAAAAATGTCCAAAGTCGGATCATCGCTGCAGACCGCAAGTTCAATATCCCCAAAGTTCACGATCCCTACGAACGCTGAGGACACAATACTGTATTTGAGTTTCTTTCCAAAAGTTTTCAGTTCAGTACTCTGAAATGCTTTTTTTCATATAGTAGTGGTGATACTTTAATCTCTCTCTGGTTTGGTTCCACATTCTATACTTTGTTCTCTGATGACGAGAAGTTACTATTGTCTCATTAACTAGAAGGAAAAAATGCTTGTCTTGACCAGGGCTCGAACCTATGTCTTTACGGCATTAGTATAGAAAGCAAGGGTTTTAACCATGAGCTACTTTTACAATTAGAAATATAATGCCAAAATTTATCTTATTAAAACACCACCAGATTGAGTCACGCTAAGTGGACCATTTTATACATTAGTGATTTTCGATAAGGAAGATTAGATTGGTTTAGGTTAGTTATAGTAAAATTGGGTCATTCCTGGACAAATCATCCAATTTTAGAAAAATGGTTACATCACCATTTAAAAAAAAAATCTGATGTGGGTTCCTACATACCTGAAAATACCAGATCGACTTTCGAAAGAAATGTTATTCTTTTATATCTCCCGGGGTGACCACATTTCCAACATGGTGGGTGAGGTTTTATACAGCCGTAGACATGTACGAAAACCTGCATATCTAAAAAAAAAAAAAAACTAGAAGATCTAGAGAGCTGAATTAAAAACCATTTTGTAGCTCTTGAAGCGTACTTCGAAGATGTGGAATCCCGTCTTTTAAAATTAATTTCTATATTCCAAAAAATAGGCTAAACATGAGTTACGAATTGTATAAAATTCGATTTTTAAACCAAGTTTTGGGGGTGTATTAGTTGTATAAAATTCTTCAAAATTTTGTCATGTTTAGACTTCTCCAAATAGTTTGTGGCCTAAATGACACTCTTTTTTCTATGGGTGTTCAAACATGGCCCTTTGCGAAAAAATGCCGGATTTCGGGCTTAAATATCTCATATGCGTCCTCATGAAACAACCTGAAATGTGGTTTCGAAGAAGCTTTGTATGTGACCGATTAACAGTAGAAATTGCAACTTTAATTTTGTAATAGTTTGGTCAATACATTACATACATTGGTCGCTAATGCGAATGTGGTATCTTTACGAAGGTCACCATGTTTTGGGGAAGGAGCTGAATATAAGACTGCAATTTCTCTTGTGATCTTTAGAACTATCAACAGGATGATTGTGTAGAAAAATCCGTGGCGTTGAATCACAGCGTTTTTTTGCTACAGGAGAAATGCCGTATTTGGGTCTAAAATATCTCAAATGGGCCATCATAAAAAAATCTGAAATTTGGTCTCGAGGAAGCTTTGTATGTGAGCAAATCACAGTAAAAGTGGCAATTTTAATTTTGGAGTGGTTTTGTAAGAAAACAAAGTTGTTAGTTGGCAGTTGAAAGTTGTTTTGGAGCGTTTGGGAGTTATAAGTGTGCCTTTCAAGCAGTGTAGTAATATGAAGCTGCATATACATATATAATCCACTTGCACTGACCAAAAAAATTAGAAATAAAAGTTACAATATTGGTTGTGAGCTGAGAGAGTATATTATTATTATTATTATTATTATTATTATTATTATTATCCTTTTCAGGATATTATGGTATAAATTGAAATTGCCTTATTCTCAAAAGGTTAGGAGTACTGATGTATTTTTTAAAATCTGGAATCTGGAATTGACATAGCCGCCGTAGGTCAGTGGTAGAGCAGTTGCGTAGCATTTGGGAGGCTGCGGGTTCAATCCCAGCAGTCCACCATCCTGATTGAGGTTTTTCCTCAGTCACACGAAGCAAATGCTGGGATGGCACATACAGCATAGGCCCTGACCGATACCTTCCCGAATCCTTTCCCATCCCCTATCCCGGCCTAAGCGTTATAAATAACATTCAAATTTAGAGTGTAGAGGGAAATTTTTGAATTAGTTGTTCCTTGTACAGAACAAGGCATCATAAATTATTGACCTCTGACAAAGATTGTGTTCGTTTAAACGTTTAGTCAACAAACATTAGGTAAAATAATGGTATTGCTATCAAACTTCAATATTTAACACCTTCTTGAGTGCTCTATATCTATCTGCTATTTGCATATCTATAAGTATCTTGTATTACTTTGTGCTGTATTGGCACCATGTTGTTCGTAGAACATTAATAAATATTGTATTACATTATTATTACCACAACAAATGTAGTGACATTTTACGTTGCTAATAAACGGCTAGATAAAAACTTAAATTTTTAAATTCATGTATACTGGGAAACATCGAGTTGTAGGTGATAATAGTATAATCGCGATATTTTGATGATCCTCTGAATCTCGACAAAGTGACAGTTCTCCTGGTGCAAAACTAGGAGTTTTATTGTAGTTGCATTTGCTATGAAGATTTATTTTCGAGAAATTATGTGTAATGAAGAACAAACCTCCACAACTCCGGGCTTAAAGTAATTCTGTAATGAATATAGTGTCTGTGTTACTACATTCAATTTCTGACTTCCAGAAGTATCTTATTGACGAACGGTCTTCGGACATTTCAGCCCGAAATTTCGTAGTTTTCGCAAAGGACCATGTTTGAACCCCCGTAGAAGAGAAGGAGTGTGATTCTGGACCATGATTTTTCGCGTGCACACATTCGGTTCGTAGGTCTAAATATTACAAAATTCTGTTCAATTTTATTCAATTCGTTCACCCCCAATAAATTTGTTAAATATCAAATTTTACATAATTTCTTACTTATTTTGCAGCCTAATTATTGGAATAAGGAAATTAATTTTCAGAAAAGGTGATTCCATATGTTTAAAGTACATCTCAAGAGCTACACAACGGTCTTTTATTAAGTTCTCTAGCTCTTCTGTGTTTTGGGATATTCAGGTTTCCGTACATGTCTACAGGAGTAAAAAATACCACCTGCCATTTTGGAAATATGGTCACCCCGCGAGAAATAAGGGCATAACATTTCTTTGGAAAGTGGTTCTGATATCTTCAGGTATGTAGGAACCCACATACAAAAGATATTATTTTTTTTTCTAAAAGGCTGATGTAACCATTTGTTCTAAAATTGGATGATTTGTCATGGAATAACCCAATTATGTATGTTTCAATTTCTGGCATAAAGTGTGAAGAGAAATGTTACTAAAAACATCCTTACTATATAATTTCATCCACGTTCTCCGAAAAGCTAGATTATTTCCAGCTTGTTTTCAGCGTAACCCACCCTACCATTTTGATATGAATCATTATAATCTTTGTAGGAAAAGTATGAGCAAACGATAAACAAAAGAACATAACAATAAAATAGACTAACTTAAGGAACGCTATTTCAGATATTTCAATTGAATGCGATAGAATATTCTGTAAGTAACTGTGATATGTTAATTCTTTGGTCTGAATTTTGATCAACTACGGATGCCACGTAAAGACTCAAATTAAAGTTAAACATTGTAAAGTATGGCTTAACCTCAACCGTGAAACATGGTAATTGGGGAGACAAAAATGCTCAAATGTTGAAACGGTGTACGTAGGAATTTTATTAAATATTTAATGTGCTAGTATTATCGGGCTTCTATCTAAGCCTGTCTAAATCATGACGGATGAGGCCCCTCAGTGAGCACACAACTAGGAAAATTAAGAATTTGATGACCTCGACTCAAAAGTACAAACCATCATACCATTCACCTGGGGTGACTACGCGAAAACAAGGAAATTTTCAGTTAGGATTGTCGATATTAACGAGATTTGTACCCACGGCAGCAATCTCCGAAGTTCATAACTGTTTCTTAATCAGGAGTAAGACGGTGGACGGTGAACATGCAATTATCAAAGGGAAGAATAAATTGAAGAAGATACAAAATCAATCTAATGAATCAATGTGTCTGCAAAACATTAATAAGCAAAATATATTATATCTAGAACTCAAACACCTATGAGTTAATCTCTTGCTTGTACTTGGAAGAGGAAAAAGTAATAGCTATTATCTGGTATTGATTTAGATTACTTTATTCAGAATATGAGCCACAAAGTTAAAGATTTAGTAACTCTTGTAAATCAAGAAAAATAAATAGCAATACTTAGAAAACGGGGTGTATAAGATAGCACATCAAGTTTATCGTGCAGACACTGGAAAGTCTAAAAGCAGCAACAGCTTATAGAAGGGCCTTGCTGGTCAAATATTTTTCTGTCTCACATAGTTCTCTACGAAAGTTAGAACATGAGTAAAAATAGGAGTAGAAGAGTCACTATTAAATTTTGACTTGCCACTATCTTAGACATAATAGCAATCCCGTGACTGTTGCACCCTTCCCTTAGCAAGACCTAGGAAATAATACTCATACTTGATTCGAAAATATTCATTTATCTTACAAATACTAGTGCAAGAATGATATAGAAAGAAGACTAAGAACATTAGTTTGAAGCCGTAAAAATAATTCTCATACGTCAATGAGCTAAGGTGTCGTTTTTCTTTCTCCGATTGTGAGAGAAACAAAGATTAACGTGAGCTTAGCAATCATCTTACTAGGTACTATGAAATAGTGTATGGAGTAATGGTTTGAGCTATAAATCTTGCAGTCTGGGATCAATTCCCAGTTAAGTTGCACCTTTCTCATATTCAACTAACTTGTAACACTTTGCATTTATGCAAGTGGAGAGATTTATCTTATAAAAGAGAAGTGCATAGAAAGATGGTAAGTCAATGGAGAGTAAAGAGATTTTAAAGTATGTGTGTATGAACGTAAATAGAAAATACGAACAATTGTTTCATCCTTTTATTGCTCTTTCTCTCTTTTTCTTTGTTTTGCCTTTTCGTGTTTGTTTCTCTTCTTCCGTTCCTTTCTTTCTTCCCTTTATCTCCTTCTCCCTCCACTCCCCTCCCACTCTGTCTGTGTGTGTGCGTGGGTATTCTACCTCTGGTGATTATAATCAAATAGACATCAGCAATCACTTTAACAATTTTAACATTATATTTGCAGAGGGTAGAATCAACATAAATATGCTCCGAATACCAGAGGTTTGCGAAACCGATAAAAATTAATCTACTCCATTTCCTTTTAGTTTAGAGAACGGAATTACATTCTGTTACATAACAATGACTCAATACCTCATTTCAATCCTTAAAGCTATGACGATATTAGTATATCTTGTTTTATTTATGTTTGAAAGTGGAATATATAACGCTCATTCTTTTTATATTGGGCGTTTCAAAACTTTTTAGTTAAATTTGATTTAGACTCGTCCTAAAAATGAAGTATATTACGAATTCGTTTCAACATCATTTCCTAATATTCGATTTACATTAGTGAACTGGAATAGCAGGTAACTAGAACGGAGTCCACCTACTGGTTTTGTTAAGGTGGACTTCGTTCAATGAACCTGTATCGCATTTTGCGCCCGGGGCCACGCGACCACTTCGTATGTGTATCGATCGTTCAACCAAAACTGACTTTTAAATTAACACGGAGACTGCAGGAAGTTTCAGAACCCGATTTGCATGAAACTTTGTACACATATATGGGGCAGCACTGTATTAACAGGTATGTAAATTCCAGCTACTATTAAAGCGTCTGCTACGAATTGTGAGCCAGAGAAGAAATGAGGCAATGCAGAATGTGATGCACAGGTAAAGCGGACAATGGGTCTATTAGTCATCTGTTTCATATTCAAAACGGTCAAATATAACAGTAACATGTCGCTAATGAATGTCTATCAAGTGTTAAAGTGTACCAGTGACCAACTAGAAGCGGTTGGTGTACAAATGAGTGCGCGTGGCAGGGCAACAGTTTGAGAACAGAAACTGGTCAGCTCGGTTGTGCAATAATATTGACTTCCGACAGTGTGTGGGTTATCCACTTGCTCAATTTGGCTTCTCTGTGTGATGTAAGTGAAGTCTGACTGTTTCATCAAAAGCCTGGAAGTGTTCTTCAAACTCAACACACGTCTGGCTGCTGGCCTACTCTATGGCCGCCTTCAAGGCTTCGTTGGCCAGGACCTGTAGGCAGCCTCTTGGGTCTTCATCACACATGAACAAATCTCTCTGAATCTCGAGAACCAATGTCTGAAGTTCATTTACAGTATTATCTCTAAATCTTGGCGTATTCGGCGAGTGGATTCAGCTGCGGAGAAGTCCACTTTAAAGCCATAACCCCAGTAGCATATCAGTATCGACCGATTTCAATAACACACGATTTTCGATTTCGATTAATGATGTTATCCAATATTGATCAATACAAAATGGCAAACACTTTTCCCGATATTTTCGATATTGATGGCGATCGGTAACTGCGTTTTTCTCTGCAAGAAGCACCATCCTTCGCTGTGGGAAATATAGTGTACTGTTTTAATAAACGTAATTACGTGTACTTTCTACCACCTGTAAGTACTCTTTTGCCTAAAAGTACATTACATGAATATAAAGTATATGCAAATTGTCTGAAAATGATGATTCTTGACTGCATAAAACATTGAAATAAATCATAAGTGACCACAAATAAACACATAAGCACGAATGATTTAAATAAGGGAAAATAACTGTAAATAATTCGGAATGATTTAATAATATCCTTCGAATATGATAGGCTTAAAATGTTTAAAAAAATTCGTGAAAATTCGGTTAGAAAGTTACGATTACCACTTAAGATCCCATTAATTTCTCTACAATTCTTTATTTATGTTAACAAACGTGCCTCTGCTTCTTTCTTATTAAATCTGGAAATTGTATCTCTGTACACATCAAATCATATATTCGTTATTATAATTATTATTGACAAAGGAGAGAACAGGACTCATCGGATTAACAATGTTCAAATATCATTTATATATTTATATGAAAACGGATGAGCACAGACACCAGTTCACCCGATACTTATAATAAATTGACAACAATAAATCGAAATTTATGTAGTACGTGAGGCTTCATTCTGATCAATGCAGACTGTGACTATTACAAATTAAGAAACAATAGCTCTTCAGAACACCTGGTAATACAATTAAATTACTGTGGCAAACAACCATTCTGTATCGAACTGTTTAGTATTTGAGGTATAGGAGAGAAAGAAAGATGTTCGCGTTCTTTGAAGGGTTCTTATATTATTAAATCTTCTATAGAAAATGTCTGATTAAACTTTAACGAATGACGTTTGTAAAATCTCTATGATTCAGACCAATGATGTGCTTACATTTATTTAGAGTTCTGGGAAGTTTGTACTCGTAGTTTGTAGTTCTTCATAGTACATATTTACAGGAAGAAGGCTAAAAGAGATGTGCGGTCTGGTTGATCAAATTGGCGTTTCTATGTGAAGTTATAATTAACCGAGTATTGTAATCCGGGAATGAACCACGTAACTGATTGGCTGGAAAGAATGGCATATACACCGTCTTAAATAGGGCAATTAATACTGATTATAATAACCTAAGATTATATCCCCAATCACATTCTAATATAACTTTTCTCGAATCTGAAACATTCGATTTAAAAAAAAATGTTATCTTACTGCCGAAGTAGGGGAATAATGGCATATATTGTATATCATCTAATAGAGCAATTTACACTGATTATAATAACTTAAAATTACAATCCAAATTAAACACTAACATTATCTTTTTCGAACTTGAAACATTCGAGGAAAAATTATCTTCAAGAAATTCGTACAAATTTTATTAAATTAATTAACAGTAAAGCACAATAAGACTAATGAAATTAAAATATTTTGGTTTTTCAGTATAATTTCCACGTTTTGTCAGTGTGAGAGTTAACTTCCAAGTGATAAAATACATGGCGCATTCTGTTTATATTCACGGCTAATAGCTACCAACTAAGGTACTATCTATGAGTGGTGTGAAATACGCCGTATCCTTTTCTCATTTCCAGATTATTATTTTTAATTTTTCACTAATTTCTAACAATTTACGGATAGGGATATTATCAACAGCTTTACATTTTTTTTCAACAAGGACCATATTTTCTCAATATAAAATTGTATTCTGTTGAAACTATCAAGTTTTAAATACATCCATCATTTCAAATTGAGAAAATATGGCAATTGTACCGAAAATATAAAATGTTTGAACTGTTTATTAGTTTACTACAAGTTGTAAGAATTTTGTAAAATTTGTAAGGATTTTCCCCTAGAATGTTTCAAGTTCGAAAAAAGTTATGTTAGAATTTCATTTAAGTTATAAATTTAACTTTTTATAATCAATATAACGTCTGCCTCCCCCTCTGACGGGCTCAGGCGTTTTTAGGTACTGGGAAAGGATGTAGTCATTGATAATACAAGTAGGTTTCAAATAGTTTGCTTTCATTTTAGAAAGATGTTATACAAAATAAAACTTGCGCCATTCTACTCACCGGACTGTATGAAAGGACTCGTGTATGCGTATGTCTTAACAGTCAACTCCTATGACTGCCCTGGAAGAGTGTAGGTACTATAGCTATATCACTCTTCTTCTGTGTT
>JAGDQP010005946.1:58746-75116 GCA_022664845.1 Lepisma saccharinum | reverse complement strand
TTATTATACTAGTAAGAAATAATATTTAAATTTTAAATTTTAAGGAAGTGGGAATAAGGAATAGGATAATTAAAGTCCATATTCGCTCATGAATATGCCAGGTTCCACACCGACTTTTGTTTATGAAATATGCTTTGTCCATGAAATTATACTTTTCTCATTTTCTCAGCCTCGTCACATCAATGCTAAATACTTATGTTTCTAATATGAATTTTGGTGTTTTTGTTTTGCCCTGTGTTATTAATTTATTACTTGCAATAATTCCTGATAAGAGATGTTATGCCTTTTAATTGTTATGTTTAATTGCTTAGGTAAATTGATGTTTGGAAATTTCTTGTTTACATTACACATAATTAATGAAGTTGTCCTTATGTGGTTATGCACAATTCTCATTTTGAAAAGTATGACAAATTGAAATGAGCGCGCGCGCACATACGCACACACACGCGCGCGCATGTGTGCATACTTGGTAAGATATAATGAATGATTGTATAATATAGTGTATAAGTGAATATGAATTACACCTCCTAATAACTTTAGCACCCCCCTTCGACTACATTCCTGGCGTACTCCCTGTTTTACATTCATAAGTAGAAAAATAAAGGACTGCGAGATGAGTGAAAACTGCCTCTCGTTTTATAAATGGCTGTAGCTTAATAAAAGGTTAAAATTTGGCCGAACAAAGAAGTCTTCTCTCGATTTTAAAGATTCATCTCGGATATAAGATTCAAGTAATCCACGAAGGAATGAAGAACATAGCGATCAGGGGGAATGCATATATTCTTACTAGGAAATCTCACCCAGCTCCGTAAATTTAAACACAGCGTATATAATAATAATCATCATCATTTTCAAAATATATAATTTCGATTTAAAACATGACGAAGGTAAACCATAACATAAAACTGCTACCCTTCCAATTAATCTTATCTTCAATTTGAAATAAGCAACTCCACTTATTCCTAGACACAGAGGCGGCGTTAGGTGAGCGCGGGGCCTAGGGCAATAATGACGCCGCGGGGCCAAAGTACAAGTAAAAATCGCTGAGCGCCGAAATGTTACATCTAAAGCCGATAAAGCAGTAAGCAACTTCGCCCTAAATGCTTCCTCTCACTTCTTCCTTTCATTCCTAACCCTAAATTTATTACTAAATATTCTCTTTTTTAATGAACAACGGTTTCTTATGAAAAAAAAAATCCGACATAATTTATTTAAAGAAAGTACAATATATTTTAAAAACTGCATTGCTAATTACAAGTGCTTCTTTATTCCTTTCCATTTCACATTACATTTCGCATGGAAACTATACAATCTAGTTTATTTGTAAACTTTATTTTTACAAATCAACTTTTATATCATTGAGTAAGAAAAATATCAACTCGGAACGCGGGCCTCCCTAAGCGCGGGGCCTGGGGCGGTTGCCCCAGTTGCCACCCCCAAACGCCGCCTCTGCCTAGACAATCCACTGTCCGATCGAATAATCCTTGTCTGAGTAAATCACTCCTTCATTGACTAAACGATGTATTTATTTGGTAATCAAATATTTATTTTTTTGTTCTTCTCAAGTATCATTTTATTTATTCTTCAAACCTTTGTACGAAAATTCGATATTTTCTTTTTGGATATCCGTTAAAACTAGGTTCCTCTAATATCATGTTGTCTTAAAGATTCTTGTGCATTTCTTTGGTTTTCCGGTTGATTGGAGACGAATAATTAAATTTCCGAATAATTATTCAAAAAATATTCCGATAATAATTATCCCAAAATATTTACAGTTCTAAAATTAATAATGCATGAACATAAAGAATAGAACATTATTATCCGGATATGATCCGCCATCCCATTATATATATACGCTATCCCCGTATGTAAAATCAGTACGAATATATAGTGGGGTTAGGATAACTTTTTATCCCGTATTTGGCCGTCCATAGTATTTTCTCAGCATTTACTAAGAATATCGCTCGCTCGAGGAACGCGATTGCACTTTCCAGGGAGCTCCAGATACATACATGGACTGACTTCAAACAAACCGTTGAACCTAACTCAATGCTTGAAAATTAACCCTTAGTATTCAGAGATTTGTGACAGCTTATTTTGGTTCTACAATCAACATTAATAATTGTACCTATAGCATAGTAAAGCATTCATGCTACATCCTCTTTATATTAGTATTCATTTTCTTCAGAATTTCAGAAGGGTTCGGCATTTCAGTACTCTGATATCTTTCAGTATACTGATACTGATTGGTTTATCGATATTACGGTATTTCGGCATATCAATATTTTAGTATACCAAATTCCGGTATAAATTATGCACAAAATTTGGTATTTCAAAATATCGATACCGCTTCTGTTACATCGATATTTTTCACAGCCCTAGGGCAGATTAATATTTCCGACTAAAACAACTAACTATCTAAGTTCGAAATATGTTTCCTTTCTAGATCACTATTTCTACTTTAAAGATGATACTAACTACATTTCCAGAGGGGCTCCGGGGGTGAATGACGCGTTCGACTTCCATGCTGATGAGCATGACTATAGCCATAAATATAACACGAATCATTTTCCTGCAAACTGGAATATCATGGAAACACGTTTCGTAAAACTATAAACTGTATTGGTCTTTATCGTTTCTGTAAATTTTGACCGAGGGTCGTCTGAATTATGCTGGTCAAAATCCACAAACATCTATTTCCCAGGCATGATTTCAACCCGCAGCTTTATAGACGCTAGTATAATGTCTCAAACAACATGTTTGTCTCGTTCGGAATGTTTTCGTCTCTGTAGCTTTGAAAGTACCATTACAATCCAATAAAAATCGTTCCCGCTTGAGCTGTAATGCAGGTTCCTGTAATAAAACATAAATCGGCAGCTACATTTATACCGCACCCCAGGTGGTGGTGCTACACGCTCAACATCTTGCAACAAACAAGCACGTAGTTGAAGACAATGAGTTGATATGTATAAACTAGGTGGGAAAACTGGCAACAGCGCGGGACGTTAAAATGATATAAAAATAAACAGTATTATACGCGTGTGACGCCAAATGATGGTAAAGTTGAATGTATATTCACGTGCGCCAAAATGATAGTAATTTGAACGGAGGTCAAATTGATAGGAATTTAAACAATAAAATATTGTGCTTTTAATTGGAGTATACTCGTTGATTTTGTAAAATACATAACCGATAACCATGATATACACTTAACATAATGTAGTTAAATCTCATTGCTGTGGAGAAAAATCAACTTTAAAACGGATGCCAAATGTTCGTCTTTTGAAAGGATGCCAAATTGATAGAAAGATCTATATATATATATATATATATTCGGCAAGATATATACTGTAAATCGGGCCTCTGCGGCGGTTGCTATATACGTGGCCATCGATCTCTATGAAATGCCATTAGGCCGACAGCGGCCCATACACTGTTTGGTCCAACAATTTATTGCTTTTCTTCCTGAAATACTTCAAGTAGAAATCTTATGTGATAATAACTGCCAACTCCAATGGTCATACACTCTGGTGTATACCTGACATTTATTTGCAATTCGTTTGAGCATATTTCAATAAATAAATACCGAATTCAGATATTTCTGGAGAGAAAAGCAATACAAAAACTGTAGAACAAAGTTATATGTCACATGCTCTTTCCGTTAGTGAGTGCGCGCTTTAACAGTGTATTGGATTGATGGAACAAAAGTCTATGTTACATCATACAGCGCGCCCCGCTCTATGTACAGCCACTTACAAAAAATAACTGGATGTGTTATATGAAATAATACCCCTTTCCTCCAGGAGAATTGTTTCACTGTACACCTAATAGTTAGAGAACCAACATAACAGTACAAATATGCTCCAAAACGTGCCATACCAGGATATTCCTCCATTTGGAGGAAGAAAAAACGAGTCGCTGATGATCATTTAGAGATCCACGATGTAGACAGGCAATTGCATTCTTCTTTTGTTCAAGTACACACACACACAGAAAGGGGGACATTGAGAGGGAGAAGAAAAGAAAGAAAGAAAGAAAAGAAAGAGAAATAGAGATTGAGAGAGAGAAAGATAGAGAGAGAGGGAAAGAAAAAAGAAAGAGAGAGAGACGGAAAGAATGGAAGAAGACGGGAGCAAAAAAAGAGATGAGAAAACAAGGGAAGAGGGAAAGAAAAATAGATTTTAAGTAAGTTTAAAGCTTCCCTCAAATTTTTTTAACTTACGTCCTCAACACAATATAAAGGATGTATATGGGATATGGGAAAACATTTTGTTCACTTATTGGCAATGAATCCCTCTGTTTGACTTCTAATTTCCCTGTTGCAAAAGACACAGTGATTGCATGACTTACCCTGATTGGTTGCGGTTGTCTTTACCTAGCTGGCGGTTTCCAATGTTAGAATACTGACTGAATTTTCTAAGCAGATACTCTTTGCTTAACAACAGTATCTTCCTGATACGTAATGCACCATTCAGCCAATGAGGAGGGAATGTCTTACCTGTATACACATAATACAAATATCCAGATGGGTCTATTCCGGACAACAGTCCACTCTTTTGACGTAAGTTGTGGGCGTTTGTGGAAAACTTATTAATCCAAAGATCAATGTATAACTAAGCGAGCCCTTCACAGAGAAATATGAGTAACGGTAGCACTCCTAGTGTCAGGGGAACGCAATACCAAACAAAATCGATATTCAGTACCTTGCATGAAATGACACGTTCGGTTCTAACTTGTAGGTCGAATTCGATAAGCATTTTTAAATTTCCCGGTTATATGATAGGCAAATCACAAATGTTACCATATATCATGGCCTAGTAAAGTCTAGGCTGTTTTAGGCACGTCGTTAAATCAGAAAATAAAAGAGCACCGATAATGTTTAAAAATCTGATTCGCATGTTATGTTTCAATGTAACAACGGGTCCCCTATTAATTTTTCCTCTACGGTTATGAATGTTCATGGCTGCTAAGGTAAGCCATTACGCCAAAGTTTGTATAATGTATAATGAAAACATTACGACTTCTGGCGTTGTGTCGCTTTCAAAGTTTAATCATCCGTCATTACGTAATTGTGCTTGGATACGGAAAATAAAAACAAACTAGATGATTTCTTTAACTTTTATAGCGTTTTCACACTGACGCCCTGACCAGTTTTGACCTGGATCGACTCGGGAAACTCTTTGTGAACAGAAGTGGACTGAATGAAGGTGAGTCGTGTCAACACGAGTAGAATGGCCCCACTTGGGCTCGTTAAAGGCAACTTTGGCTTAAATTTTGGAACCAGATTTGGTTACTTTTGGAACTAGATTTGGGTACTTCTATTTTCTTTTATGACTTTAATTTTTAATTGTAAGAAAGAGTAGTATTTATTATTATAAAAGAGTATGAGGCCTTTGTTTCAACACCTATTTAACATAGCAGAAAATACGTTACCCACGACATTACACTCTCCAACACTATGAAAGGGTACGACCACCTTTCTTCATCCCCTCTTTAATATAGCAGAAGCTCTACAACACTATGAAAGGCTAGGACCCTTTTTTCATCCCTTATTTAACCCCACATAGCCCTATTTATAAATAGCTACGGCACCTTTTTTTCCAACCCCTATTTAATATAGCAGAAATAGTCAGTTTGCAACACAGCCCCTAATAGGCAATTAATTATATATTTTCCCAACCCCTATTTAACACAGTACAGAGGCTACGGTCTTACAATCTAACCCACACTCGACTGAAAGTTTGTTGTCTAAGCACTTATAACCATAATGCGGGCCTAAGTTAAAAAAAATGGTATAAAGGTCAAAGGCCAAATAATTAAAACTGTATGTTTCATAAATAGACATATTGAGATCCTGTTTTCACATTCGGGTTAGGGCGTTGAATTCTGCATGTGAAAAGTGTGGTGACCTCCAGGTCAAAAGTCAAATATTTAATCCTGTACATCTCGTAAACATCTAGACATATTGAGATTCTGTTTTCACATTCAGTATGGGGGCATCGAGTACTACATGTGGTAAAAGTGGTGACCTCGTGGCCAAAGGTCAAATATTTAACCCTGTATATCTCGTAAACGTCATGGAATATTGAAATTCTGTTTTCAGATTTGGAGTTAGGGCGTTGAATACTACATGTGAAAAAGCGGTGACCTCGAAATCAAATGTCAAATATTTAATTCTGTATATCTGGTAAACGGCTAGACATATTGAGATTTGTTTTTACAATTAGTATGGAGTTATTGAGTATTACATGTGAAAAAAATGTGACCTCGAGATCAAATGTCAAATATATAATCCTGTATATCTCGTAAACGGCTAGACATATTGAGATTCTGTTTTCACATTTGAAATTAGGGTGTTGATACTACATGTGACAAAAGTAATGACTTCTAGGTCAAAACACGGACCATTATATAAAAAACTAAGAGCTTAATTTAAGCTAACATAGGTAATAAGGCTACGATAGCAGAGTATAAGGACCTTATTATATAATTATTTTATAAAATAATAAAAATACTGTTATTAAACTCCTTTTATTATACTAAACCTGACATAAAAACTACAACTATTTAAAACAATTCACATAGGATTCAACTATAAAGTTATACCAATGTTTTATGTATACTGCTAGCTAAACCTACTTGGCTATTTATCTCATGGCCAACACAAACACACATATGGATTACGAAGAATTTAATCCCACGCCAGGAACCAACACACACACATATAAGGTTTACGGAGAATTTAATCTTGCACCAAGGACCATTCTCATAAACGAATAAAGCATAATATCGCTAGCATAAGTGTTGCCAATTGAGAATTTATTTAAGAAGTCTTGTAGTGAATAGCCAATGCACGACATGCTAAATAGAGAAAACAATAATGTCCACAAATTTGAGATAAATCACCTTGAATGCGTCTATTATTCCACATATAAACTAAAGTTTCATTTTAAAAACCTTATATGATATTGTATATAGTGCGGTATCCCATAGCTATCAAAATATTCCCCCACACACATATTATACATATAAATAGCAACCCAATGTTCACCGCACTTATTACTAGGATCTGTACTTATAATAATGGCTGCAGGAGATGTATGAATAAACTGAGGCAGTTGATCTGCAGCATATACACTTATAAAAGGATTTTTAGGCAAATTCTGTTGTAATGTCTCATAAGTTCAAGGGTATTTAACATTTTTAATTAATATATATTTTCCTTTGGAAATCAATTTCTAGTTCAGAGCGGTTACAACAGATGGCATCGCACACTTCCTTTGGCGTTGGTGGCTACTGTGAAATGCAGCACTAGCACTAGAATCAGGAGTAATCAAGCACCTGCAGAGTACAACCATTAGGATATTCGGTTGAAATATCATTACCTTGATTACAATAATAAATACCAGAACCTGTAAACATCGTAGAAGATGCTTGTATATATAGCATATTATAAAAATCTGGCTGTAGTGGTCTACATTTAGCAGGAGTTTCGTCAACATACAATGTAAAGAATGACATACTGAATTGCTTAAAATTAAAAAGATTTGTCTGATAAGTACCGTAAAAGGCTCTATTAGCAATAAACCCAATAATAATACGTTTAGGCTGTAAGCCTTAAAACAAATCTGGAAGATTGGTGTCCATAATGCCCAGGTGTAATGTCTCTGTTTCACCTGCGCTTTGTTAATGGGTATTTTACTCTACATGTAGGATTTTGTAATACTTTATTTTGTGCTTTTTACACCGTGGGTTACACATAAACCATTTTCACAAACAGTGTTGCATCTGTAATAACAACTTTTCCCTCGGCTCCAGTCTCAGCCATTAGACAAAATGGTTGTTTGGCTGAAATTAGCTTCATAACCAACTGTACACTACTTAATAGAAACTTCTCCTGATTGAAAATATCACCACGAATATAGCCCAGTAATTCAAAGGGTTGGCTTAATGCTGTGAGAAGTGAGAATTGTTTAAACCCCTGATTATTATTATCGGCCACACTGTCCATATGACCGGCGGTATCTTTAAACCACATTGCCGTCTGAAGATGAATTATTTTTTGCATTGGAATTATAACTCAATAGTTTTTCAATATATGATCGAAATGGGTATGTATGTGAGGAATAGGAAATTAGTTGATTAATCAGATATATTTGAACTTCACTGAACATTGCACTGGGAAAATCATTTAGAGGGTCAATTTTTTTATCGGCAGACGTTAAAGCAGAACCATCAAGTTTAGTCATTTACCTCTAATAAATCACTATAATCATCGACGTGGCATGGGACTACAAACTCTATGGGTGCATTGTCAGATATTTACGCTACCGGTTTATATGGTACTGTTTTATTACCTATAATACTATTATGAACGGGTAGACCCGCAAATAGATCTAATTCTGACTTCGTACACTCACACTGCATTTCTTCTGCTATTAATACCCAAACTAGTTTTTTTTATCATACCGTATTAACGAAAATGTAGTTTTACACATACACCGCCATATCGGAAAGGAAGTGGATTACCCGTGATATCTCTTAAATCAATAATAATTTGATCAAACTGTATAAGTTGCACGGGGACATAATGAGAATTTTCAAAAATATGCACATTACTAGCACCATAATCTTCAACATTTGTATTTATAATACGCAGTAGTGGAGCAACAGTATCACCTACGAGTTGAGGTTCTCTAATATCACTATAAATATACATGTGTACGGGTAACGATTTCTAAAGATTGGGTGGATAACGTGCATGATGGACAAGTGCAAAATTGTCTTGATTTATATGATCAAAACGCAGTATTCGGGCCAATCTGGTTGATAGGCGTACTTCATTTACACTCTCGTAGTCTTGTCTTACCCTACTAACTTCAATATGTTTTACCGAAGCTTCAACTTTTAATTGTAAATTCAATTTCTCGCTTTTATAGTTAATTTGAGATAGAATATCGTCAACGTCATAATAATGTCCGGGTATTATTTTAGTTACGTTCCAGCTTTCTTTATCTGCGCCTCTGTAATAGCTATAATTAGTATATTTGGAAATATTTTGAAATGACACTGTATAATGTATTTCAACAACAGCTGTTTCCCACATACCTTTCTCCAGCACGAGAGACTGATATAGTTTGGTAGTATAACATGCTAGAGTATGTTGCGGGAAATATTCCATAGAACTGTTACTTGGTAGTGTGAGGTAAAAACTAATACGCTGCTTCATAATAAAAAATATATCTACTCTTCACCCTCTTTTTCTTTACACCACCACCTGTTTGCTTATATTTACGTTTTCCTCCCCCCGCCAACATTTGATTTATTTTATTTTGAGCTTCATTCTTTAAATTACTTTTTGATTCCTGCCAGTACACTTTTAATGCTTCTTCGACGAGTATATTACTATGTAGTACGTCTTCGGCTATATTAATACCACCAAGTAACAGTTCTTTACAAAAAGGTTTTGCACCTTTTTATAATGGAAATACAGTACGAAATAAACACCTACAAAAATTCCAATACCGTAACGTTCTTGGTATGGTGCACCTTTATATACATTATAACCACTACCGGTTTGATGTTAATAATATTGCCAATAAGGATCATCCATTTTTTCGACTATATATATAAAAATAACCCTGGTTTATAATATTCTATTATTATTACTATTATTTTCAGGCACAGAAAAAGGTCTTATTTTCATTTTATAACCACAGACATTTACGTTACCTCTTAACAGCGGGCAGTATGGAATATTATAAGATTCCTAATTACCTAATTCAAAAGTACAACATGCACATCTTACAATATCCGGTAATCTAACAAAATAAAAAATACACTCTGCAAGTTGACGTGGAACTTTTCATTCCCCTGTTTTTTTAAATGTTGCTAACCGTTCGTTAAATAGAATACTGGAATCCATGAATTAAATGAAGCAGGATAGCCTCGCCAGCGAACAAGTATTCGGTTACCTTTAGCTTCCAAAATTAAATCTATTTCATAAGCTTTGGCTTGTGGCACCGCTTGTATTTCCACTTCATAAAATGTACCATCAATCACATGACCATTTAAATCCTCTAATACATCAGTCACTTACTTTTCTCTATAATTTATTTGTTTTATTTTAAATATTTCCAAAGTCCAATTTTCTTTGTACCCTTTTGCAAAATGTCGTTTTTCCTTAGTAATTCGCACAATATCCCCTTCTTCATATTTCTTTGCATTAACACTAACACCAGTCGATTTCACCAGTCTATTCCACACCTGTTGAAACTATCTTGGTTCACTAGGGCTGGTTGCAATTTATGTGCCACGTGCGGTCTAGAATTATATATGTGAATTTGTCGGGGGAGAAAATCTATGTAACGGTAATACTTCTTCGCTGTAAAATATTTCCAGATGTTTCCTTCAGAGTACTATTTAGACGTTCTAAGATGCTTGCCTTAATGTCAGCGTTTTCGCCTGTGAAAAAATGAATATTATGTTTTTGAGGAACGTTTCAAATGTTTTATATAGAAACTCTGTACCTTTATCTTTTTGTAGCCATATTGGTCTACGCCGAGAGCTAGTTAGAAATATTTTGTTAAATACTTCTTTAATATGTTCACCTGTTTTACTGCGAACCGGCAGTGCCCATGAATAGCGGCTAAATAGATAAATAACTGTTAAAATATATCTGTAGTTGTTATTATATTTTTAGAGACTTTGTAAATCAACCATGTCAACTTGCCACTGATCGTCAATATTAAACACACGATACGAATTGCGTTGAAAACGTTTAACACGAGTTTATGCAATGTATATGCCGGCTGTTCTTTTAACAAATCTTCCACTGGTTTTAAAGATATTGATTTCTTTACTGCTTTCCATAACGCCTTAGCCGATGAAAACAAGGCAGGATGTGCTGGGTTGTAGTAGATATTAGCCAACTTCTTCATTAAAGTCCATAGTTGCGCCATCCTGCAGTTTTACGTATACGTGATTTTCCCGGCTTCTCTTCCTCCTCCTCTTTTTCTGTTTTCGGCAGCTGCACTCAAATTTCGAATATACTCTAGACGTTGAGGGTTCCCTATATATTCTAAGGGTATATTCGATTTTGCTAATAGTACAGCAAGGGTTTCCAGCCAGTGTGGGGAATATTTTTCTTATGAAACCTAACAATATCAGTTACTAAATCTACTATATTACCCCCAGGAATTAATTTACCATATATATATTAACGTTACCCACGGCTTCCCAATGAATATTTTTTATTTGCTTTAATCTGTGTAATAAAGACCTTGTTTTACATCGACATGTTTCGGGGAGCGTGGATATTATATCATCATCAGCATCTTCATCACCACTCTCGACCTCCTCCACCACATCATGATTATTTGCAGGTGTGGTGGATTTTTGAACAACATATAAATATTTTTGTAACACCTCTCTGTACTTTACCCATTTTTCTTCGACACTCATACCCTCATAACTTAAAATTTGTTTCATCTCATCATCGAGATTTGTAATTGTTTGGTAATGATGTAATTTTCTGGCGAGATTATTTTTTTTCGGATGCTGCATAATTACTATTGGAATTAAATATATTCTGAGTAATAAAGATAATAGTTATTTTTCGATGGTGATTACATTTAGTAAAGAAGTCTACAATCTGGTCATTAGTCTCACGCATTTATAATAAGATGTGGGCCTGTTTCCGCGGAAAAATCATCTATACACGACAAGTCTTTTTTTGAAAGTGCAAACAGGTAAAGTCTCGTATAAAGGTTGCCACTCGTCATAACACTATATTATATTTTTAAATAAATTACTGTAGTGATAAATAATTTTGTGGACAAAATACGATATCCCGCAAGCCGTGGGACCTGTTATAATAAATGTAAAATTGTCTGCCACTCCATATTCTAATATACGCCAGAACAAAATTAAAAATATAACAAAATATTATTATTATTATTACGATTCACAAACGTTAATATTTCAATTGCGATTGGTTTAGTAGTAGTAGTAAATTCAGGAATTTGTTTCAAACGCTTTTTACCATATTCTCTCACCTCCTTACATGTAGATATTGCCTGCTGAATACATGGCAAGTAAAGATGAAGTTTTCTTCATGTATAAACACTAAAATTTATCTGGCCAATATTGGCATTATCTGATGAAGTAATAAAAGCCTGGCGGATACCCCTAAGCCTATCTGATAATAATACATGGTAATTAGCGCTAAGAGAAAAACAGTAAGCAACCCCGTAGCTGTAGTCAAGTTAAAATAGCTGTCTATATATAGGAAATATGATAGAAAATTATAAAACTCATTAAGTGACATGTGTATATCTGCATAGTAATTACGTAAGCTAATAACTACAGAAAATTTACTCGTATCACCATCACACGCTATACCGATGCATATTACAGTTTCATTAAAGTAATAAAAATGATTTAACTTTGCTTATCCATTTTCTTCTCAATATATACCAGCGAAATATCACTACAATAATACCTTCTTTACTCAATTCGTTTTCTTTTATAACAATAGGGAAGAGTGTCATAGTTGTCCACACGCTTTCTGTTATTAGATGTGTCACCAAACCTCATATATTTTGCTAGTGTCCGGCTTGAGATTATATTATAAACTTTTGTTCGTGCAATTTGGCGACCAGTGGGCAAATTAACAGCTGGAAGATTATTTACAATCATATCCCGCATCTGTATGAATTAGTAATACCCTTAATTTTACATGAACACTTACTCTTATTACTAGCCGGATTTAGCACATCGAAAGCGTAACATCTAGATCCTCCAGCACAATACTCTCTGATATATGCGTCGGTCCCGTATGTGCTTAATTCGTTTTTCCAATCACCCAGATAAACTCCAATATCTAAGTCGGGGGATCCGTCTGAGTAAATATATATTATACTGTCAGTGTCATAATATAACAATCGCGCTACGAGCTGGTCTAGGTAGCGGTATAGTTGAAACAATTACAACATTTGTGTTTTTAAGGGCGGGGGGCAACACTGCAGTCGACCGCTCAATTCAGCAGCCGAATTTCATCGTCTACTGCAATGCACAATTTCACCACGATGTTGGGGTCGGTTAACTTATCAAAATATACTTCGGGCTCTGTAATAAAGGATGTCTGTTGGAGGTTTTCACGCTGCCATTCTACTAACTCGTGCCGGATTGGCCCACTTCAATATGTATGCTAAACCGTACTACGAAGGAGTTGCCAATTCTCGCGCAGGCGCAGAGCACCTTGAACTATAAGTAACCCTGACAAGCGTTTGTTTCCAAATTGCTGCTTAGCATATAGATCAACATGTCAGAATTCTGATCCTGGGATTAAATCCTGGTGTCACTACTTTTACGTAGTTTTAAAAAGAAGAATTTTTTCTTCTTTTTATGCATATACCCATTAGGAAATTTAATAAAATTAGTGACCAACGGTACGTCGAGGATAGGTAAGTCAGGTACGGTGTTTATTTTCTTTTGCACATGCGGTTTGCCCAGATACATTGTTTCCATATGGGCTTAGACGTGAGTCCTCAAATTTATGTTCATATTAGTATAAGAGACATGTTTATCGTTATTCGTCTCTGGCCCTTAATAATTTAATGAAATAATACTTTATACCTAAGTAGTGGAAGTGGAAATACTAGTAGTAGTTGTTATGTGCGGAAGAATGAGGAGAGCTTTTGTAGGCTTAGTGAAAGATAACACACCAAAGAGGGAAGGGGGCACATACATATCTCAACGAACTAAAAGCAGAAAATCTGAACCGTGTTACCCAAGAACACAATAAAATACAAAACGGGACAGTCACAGGGCAAAAGCAGTCTAAGTGCGAACATGAATACATTTTGGACGCCTCCTAATGAAGCCTCACCAAACTTCACAAATAGAAGGTGTACCTGTCTATCTTTTCTAAATAAAAAGGGTGAGATAGAAAGAAAGTGAAACTTCACTTTCCTGTGCACAAGTGAGTATCGCTCGCGAACAGTCTACAATGACACCCAGACTGGATGCCGGCCAGCTGGGCCAACTCAAACGGGTCACTCGAGAGATAAGTCACGACTACACCAGCCGAGATCACGACCCACGAATACTCGATGGACTAGAAAGATAAGTTATTAGACTATCGAACCAAAATAAAAACTATATTTTATTATGAGGACACACGAGTACCGAAAAATTCCCGAAGAGGGAGCACACGATTACCGAAGGCTAATTAAATATGAAATATAGCACAGAGACAGGAATAAGCTGAAACGATGGAAACAAGTTTGGGGGGAGATAAAGAAGGAAATAATTCCTAACCCCAACAGGGAAGAGAACGCAGAGAACAACCCTCATTACCGCATAGAAAATGCCAGAATAGACCAAGCTTTCATGCACACACACTTCCGACTGGAGCCGATAAAACAAAGTTTATCAATAAACAAACGTAAAACACCCAATTTAACTTCTAAATGCTGAAATAAAATCAGTGGCAATTATAAAACATTCTGAATCTCATATAACAACGAGTACGTAGCAAAGGCTCACACGCAGCAGTAATGGACCAGGCACTACAGTAGAACCCACAATTGAAAACTCCACTACTTACATTCGTCGTATTCTGGTGGAAAGAGAAAGACTAGGAGAAATAAAAGTTCTAATGTACTACCTATTCGCCAGAAGACGGCGGTATTGTCCCCTATTGTACAAGGTCACTGTAGAAAATATTAAACTCAACCAACGTGAAAATCCATAAGAATTCATTAAAGCATTGAAAGTTTAATGTGCGTGCACTCACTCTAGCCAAAGAAAATTCATTTCATTAAAACACTGGTACTGTACGCGACAGTGTAATTTCAAAATAATCTCTGCGAAAAACATCATTATTAGTTCAAATTGAATTAAATATTAGCTAATCCTACATGCGATAGAATTTCAATAAAATGTTATAAACTCTTTTTACTCACTGTTTAAGTAAAATGACAGAAAAGTGTTAATTATCCAACAGAAAATAATTTCAAAATTCAAATTGCCATAAGTATGGAAGTTCACTTGAACGAAAAAAAATCATTTGGATTTGAGTTGAAAATTCCACATTTCTTGAAGAGAAATACCAGACAGAAAATATGTTAGAAAAATCACTATTCAGGTTATCGAAAGTAATTCTGTTATACAGTAATCGAAAATTATGCTTTAACAAAATTATTTCACTTCGAAATTCAAGTCCAAAATTTATTGTTTTGTAAAATATTACGAGAATCACTGACTTACATGAACACGTTTTAAATCATGACAACATTAAAAAAATTCTGAGTCTTTCCTGCTATATCACTTTTACTAAAACCTATGGGCCAGCTTCACTAAAAGTATTTTCTAAATTTCAATCATTAAACAATGAACATTGCAAAGTAATATTTTGACATTTCTAGGTATTTTTCGAAATTAATATTCCATGACATAGATTCGGATATTATTTCGGGTTTGGTAATCTGGACAGTTCTGAAACAGGTTGAAATTTAACGTAAAACAATCAAACGGAACTAAAGCCAACGAAACAGAGCGCAACTGCTCAACCATTACCGAACGAATAAAAATATGGTGAGATCATCGTACTAAACTCTTCTCACTCGCAGCTAAAGAAATAAATGAACGAAGTGCATAAAGTACAATATTACTGAGAAATAATATAAACTTTAAAGGTATAAAGAGAGAGACAGAGATCCGTTGACTATTTCCGGTTTACTTAAATCATATCATCATGACATATGGACGACCCATGTTCCCTTACCTAGTTTAGCTCTGCGTAGCCAAGAAACATCCTTGCACTAAAAATATCATAATAAAATATTACATATAGTAAACAAATCAATTATCATTGTCGAAAACAGAATTAAGATGTAATTAATTTTGCGTACGGAAGTTCAAAACACGAGAAAGAAGAATATTCACTGAAATTTTAAAGATGTTTTTCTGTTGAGACAACCAGCAGAGCAGAGATACACGATGAAATTAAATTTCCAAATTTTGCTACCTAGGTAAGAGAACATGGTCTTGTAATCATTATCTTGATTAAGGATTTACTTTACCTGTACAGTCACGCTGATTTAGACTCCAAGAGAGTAAATTTAAAAATTTACTCCAAATAAAATTTACGGAGAATTTTTGGCATGCAGCATCTTCTTATCATGGCATCTTAAGGCATACCTACTAAAGGAAACGCCTTCTTCCCCGACAGATGACGAACGAATGCGTAGGATTTAGGTCAGAACCCCAACGGTCATAAACCACAAAAGGAAAAACGGTGAGAACCCCCACATAAACGGTCAGAACCCCCACACATGTGGTCAGAAACCCCACACAACGGTCAG
>JAGDQP010005946.1:0-58736 GCA_022664845.1 Lepisma saccharinum | reverse complement strand
CACACAAACGGTCAGAATCCCCACGCACATAAACGGTCAAAACTCCCGTAAAAACGGTCAGAAAACCCAAACTTGAAGACAGTCAGAAGAGCCACATGACCAATGAGATCCCAACGCAAACGGTGAGAAACACCACACAAACGGTCAAAGCCCCACACGAAGTGTCAGAGTCCACAAACAAATGCAGATACTGTCGCCAGGAGAGTTAGATTAAACTGTCGATCAACCCTAAAATTTAGAAAATTGTATTTTAAAATAAAATTAGCAATGTAATATATAAAAAGAAAAAAAATCAGAAATGTTTTTGATATTCAATTTTGGTAAACGTGGTATGGGAACATTGACGGTGGCAGATTTCTTCGTTTATGTGCCATTATAGCAATGAGCAGAACTGGTATTTTCTCATAGCAGTGATAGCAGTATATGCTATATGTAAATGTTTGTTTAAAATAACAGTTTACACCACAATTTAAAAATGTTTTTAACTGGTAGTGATTTATTCCCAACATCGTTAACAAGTTATCTTAGCTTCCTGTAGCCTGTTATGAGTGCAGTATTACATGTTAGATATGTGTACATGTGTGTAAGGAGTATATGCGCGAAAGTGGTGGACTACTGTTAGGATTTGGTATAGTAGTTCGAATTATAACTGTCAGAAATCTATTTTTCGTAATTTTCGGAACCTGAAGTTACTGGTGGGGAAGGAACATTACCCAATCTGCGCCAAAAATTTTAGGTTAAGTTCCTAACCTTCAAAAGAACACTATGAATTACGATATACACCTCCAAGAACATATAACAGCAGTAAAACTAAAATGGTTCAATTTGTGTACTAATTCTACTAAACCACGTCAATAGATTCCTGACATGAATAAAAGAAAAGGCTACAAACAATTTAGGTTGCACAAATGCTTTGTATCGTCTCTATAGGGGATGCAGCTTTGGTAAAATGAACTTTAGAGTTTGATACTTCCATTACTATTAACAAGAGAACCAGAGGCGCCGTTTGGGGGTAGGGGCAATTAACCCCAACCATAGGTTTGGGAATATACACTCATTGAAACGTATAATACCTTAAAAAAAGGAAATTAAAGTGACATAAAAACACAATATATCCCAACCCGTCTGGTCAGCGTGGGAGCAGTAGACCAACTCCTCCCTTCGGGGAGAGGCCTCATCCACTAGTGGATTGAATATGGCTGTGATTTATAATTTATATATATATTCGATCCTTCGTAGGAGTTCCGAACCTTCGTCCTCTCTAAAAAGTTTATACCTATATGCAATTTTGCTTTCATGTATCCACTCGAGTATAATTAATTCTGCGTCACGTCTACATAAAGTTACAATTGGATCGCCGAAAAACCCTGTGCGATGCCTGTCTAACATTCGGTAGTTTTATAATAACAGTGACTCTCAAACGGTGTGCACGGTGACACTAATATGAAGTGACCGTCACACAGTCACAATGCAAGTTAAAAACATTTTTTTTTAAACTGTGGTGTAAACTGTTATTTTAAACAAACATTTATATATAGCATATACTGCTGTCACTGCTACGAGAAAATACCAGTTCTGCCCATCGCTATCATGGCACACAAACGAAGAAATCTGCCATTGTCAGTGTTCCCATACCACGTTTACCAAAATTGTATATAAAAAACATTTCTGAGTTTTTTCTTTTTATTTATTACATTGCTAATTTTATTTTAAAATATAATTTTCTAAATTTTAGGGTTGATCGACAGTTTAATCTAACTCATCTGGCAACAGTTTCTGGTAAATCCTTTCAGAAGTAAGCTAACACCTTACCCGTAGATTTTAAATAAGTTTAAAGTTTCCCTCAAAATCTTTTAACTTATGTCATCAACACAATGCAAAGTATGTAGGCCTACGTGGTATATGGGAAATCCGTTTTGTTCACTTTATGGCAATGAACCCCTCTGCGTGACTGCTAATTCCTCTGTGATAGCCGACTAGAATACAGAGAGATTTCACTAAAAGTATACTATTTGCTTGGAAAGAAAAAAATGTGGATGTCTTGTATCGAAGTATTTGAATTGTGCGCAATGAAATAACTGGGAAAACGAGTCATAAGCACGTTGATACAGCTTTTTAAGCGAACAAACAGTGTTTCGTTATAGTGTGGAGTCTCAGTTAAATAATTTAGTTGGTGTTTGAAACGTTATTTTGGTGTAATCACCTAATTATAAAACTGTTATTAGCCCGTGAGTGGAACACACGTGGACTAGTCATTTTATTTACAGCTATCTGTAGAACGTTCCAGATAAACATTTGCCAAAGTTGACCTCTTAGCACTGCTAATGAACAATAGGTCACTCAATAGTGTAACATACAGAGATAACTTTTATGAAGACAAGTTCTATTATCAATAATACGTATATGAATAGTGAGTTAAATTATTCAGAACCAGGAAGACACCATGGAAATGATCCGATAACTGGATATCCAGGAGCGCAGTCTTCACTAGTAAAGTAAGTCCTGAGAGTCAAGATAACGTAAATCGATCGTTACAAGGTCAATCAGAGGCAGTAACTTTACACACAGTGAATGGAGGAGGCTGAGAACAATAAACGAACTGCAAGGATCGAAAGCTCTGAAGGGTGGAGTAGTATCTTTAAATATTTTACAAACTAATGGGGAACAAAGTGCAAATCAATCGCATCTCAAAAATAATAATGGCTCGTTGATATCAGCCAGCCCGGCACGGATGGAGGATGCTTTACTCCTTATGCAAGCATTTAACCCTCAAATGGATCATAATTACGTGATTAATCAACATAGTCAAGCACTTATGCATGAGAAAGAGCAAATTATAAGTCTAGCGGGATATAACTTTGTGAAGTCTACAGATACTGGGCAGCATATCTTAGGCGGCCCGATATTTTTACAAGCATCAAGCTTACCTGATAATACAGTTCCTTGTAACATCATTCAAACGTTGGTACTCCAGCAAATGCAGGGGCATTTTAGCAATCAAAATATCGATCCTATGAATGGATCAGGTCAAAATGTGATAGGGTTGGTACATGGCCAGGTAACACCAATAGTACAATCTTGTCAGGGATTTCCTGTGAATCAACTCGGCAATGCTAGTCATCAAACGCAGAAAATACAAGGTCAAGATGAAGAAAGTAGGGAAGTTGGCACAACACCTGTACTGAATGAAGATGAACATGTTACGAATACAGGGAACAAAATCAGACACTGGATTCCGTTACAGGTCCAAAGTTTAAGCAGGGCAGGGGTAGTAGAGAAAGACCAAGTATTGGCAAATACATGCGTGGAGGAAAACAAGGAGAGTTTGGACAGGAAAATGACAAATAAACGCGAACTATCACCAGATGAGCGAGACAAAGGTAGTAGCGTCAAGAATGCAAAGTTCGCGAAGTCGAATGCCCCACGGTGCCCGACCCGGGACTACCTCTATCCCTTGTCAAACTCAGGACCATATTGCACGTTGTTATACAGTTCCAATAATGAGAATATAGGAGGTTATAACACAAGTAGGGATAGACATTGAGGAAATAGAACCGATGGGTAGATTGGCGTTAATGTTTATTTTTCGTCGGCCATTCAAACAAACCAACTTGTTCAAAATAAAGAACAGCAAAAACCTTCGGGTTCCACGCAAGGATACCGAGAATGCTAGTTCAAAGGATGTGCGTAGCAGATGGGGCACCCTTGGAAGCAAGTTTGGAGGAAATACTAGCTAATACACAAAGTCCGTTTCTAATTGTTGAAGTAACACGTATGTATAGGGGATCACTAGTTGATACAAGGTTCATCGAATTCACTTTTGAATCCCAGACATTGCCCGAATATTTTATTTTGTATAAACAAAAAGTGCCAGTACGACCAAAACGCAAAACTTATCCAATGTGACCGATGTCATGGCTTTTTTCACCGGAATATAGATTGTAAAGCGGATAAGAAATGTCCCCAATGTGGTCTCGTTGGTGATCACGCAGATCACTGTCCTCAACCGTACAAATGCATTCTATGCAAAGGTACGGATCATATTAAGGGCGAAAAATCGTGTGAGGAACTGGAAATACAGGAGGAGGCAGTGGAATTGATGTCGCGAGACAATCTTCCTTATAGTGTGGCTATCCGTATAGCCAAGGGTCTTCTCATTTCAAGGCAGGTCTTAACACGAGCTCCATACGCATTGATAGTTCAGCAAGGAAAGGGTAACAACCACAATAATAGCAATCTTAATGAACCTTCTACTTCCTCAGGTATTGTTGGCCCACAACTATCTAAAAGTTCTGTTCAGGAGAGATCTCGGGAACGTCTACCTGTCAAACCTTTCCACAGTACGCCAAGGCTGGTACCTGAGATGCAATGGGAAAAAGAACCATTACGCTGAATAAAGCAAGTAATGAGGAACATAGCAACAGAACTCTTAATTTTAATGGAGCAGATACCCAAAAGCGTACGAGAAGCAATCAAGATTTCGAGTCAGAATTCAATAAATTTGGAAACAAAACACAGGATACAAGGAAAAACCAAGGACACCAGCCAAAGGGCATAGTACAATACTCTTAATAAGCACGCAGTACTTCTGAGCGAAGACGAGAACAAAACGATATCGATGGAAAGGGAAAAAACAATCATATACTAAAAGTGCTAATATCTCGTATATCCGACATATTAGATGCGATCTTGGAAAATCCACCCTCAGAAGTGACTCATAAGCTGACAGATCAATGCAGGGCCACTTTAAGAGAACTGTTAGATTTTCTACTATAAGAATTGGGGGGAGTGGGAGGCTACATTTAAGTTATTATTTTATAATAAGTGCTGACTAAATTCGATGTATTCTTAAAATTATGCAACATATTTTTTATTGGAATATTCGGTCCATTTCACAACGCAAGGATGTTCTTATCTATCTAATATCAAGTTACAACCCATTAGCTGTTTGTGTTTCGGAACTATGGGGGACGAAAAATTTTAATACTGACATTAGACACTATACTCTGCATAGACCGGAGCAAATTTCTAGCTCATTAGGGGTAAGAATATATATTCATAACAGTATTCAATGGGACCCAATAGACGTTTCGGACAATATCGCATTAACAAAAAATTCAATGTAGAAGTATGTGACGTTACACTCGAATCGGCTTAAAACTCATAAACATTTTTTCAATATACATTCCGTCAAATAAGCTATCTTTGCAGGCTCAAGTTTCCGCATTACAACAACTGTTTCATCTTGCTCCGGGAATTAGTTTATACGTAGGTGATTGGAAAGGAATAAGGAGCCAAAAGAACTGCATTCTCAGCAACACAATCAGACAGTGGATGGTACTTTATAATGATGATTCAATAACCTATGTGCCCTCCAATGGAAATGCAACATCTTCAATAGATTTAGCGATATGTACCAGCGAAATAGCGTGTCACTTGCAGTGGCAAACATTAGACTCCTTATTTACAAGTGATCTCATTCAGTTAGGATCAAGTAGTTATAAACCTTCCACTGATGGCATATATCGTATTCGGAAATGGAAAATTCGAACAGCAGACTGGGATCACTTTCGCAAAACATTTGATGCATATATCAACCATAAGGTACCTCGTATTAATAATACACAGGCGGATTATGCTTCCTATATGGCGAATTTAAATCAAGCAATGAATATTAGCTGTGTGGTAAACTTAGGTAACTCTGAACTTAGATACCCCAAGCTATATTGGTGGAATGAAGACTGTAAATCTGTACATGAAAAAATAATCTTTTAGACTGCAGAACCCTAGTCCCTCCAACCTTTTCGAGTATAAAAACATGCGGCTGTTATGAAACGAACTTCAAAACTGTAGAAGCGCTAGGCATGGCAGGAGTTTTGTAATAACTTAAATCTAAAAACTGAAATTTTGGAAATTTGGAATATCTTTAGAAACGTAAAATCAGGGACGAAAGTGAAGCAAAAGACAATCAACGATTTATGGCAATTTATGGACAAAGTAAAACGACAGAATAATATAGATAGTATTGATGAACCAATTGGAATGTTTACCTTTACTCCGAATAGAAGGATTTAACAAGCGTTGCACTCCCCAATCTCAATGTAGGAAATAAGGTATGAGGTTAATAGGTTCAAAGACACAGCACCGGGGAAAGATCATATCTCTAATTTATCTCTCCAAAATTTATCTGTGCTTTGAATACAGTGGCTTGCACCATCTTAAACAAAATTTTGATTTTAAGTGACATCCCGGGAGATTGGCTAGAGCATATTATGATCCAAATATTAAAACCGGGTACACCGGCTTCGCTAGAATTGAGCTACAGGCCTGGCATCCAACGTCTTAATGTTGTTCGAAAGACTAATACTCAAAAGAATAGAATGGTATTTAGAGTCAAGTGACCACTTTCTCCCTAACCAGTTCGGATTCAGGAAGGGAGTGGGTAGGGAGGATGCAATTTTCACTTTGTAATTTTTCATACATAGCAATTTGTGTCAAGGTCTTAATGTTCACGCCGTTTTTCTGGACATATCAACCGTGTTCAACTCAATAGATATTAATATTCTCTTGGATCAAGTGATACAAGCAAAAATACCATATATGTATCTTCGGTTACTATGGGGGATTTTAAACAAAAGGAATATATATTTCTTCATGGGCGATGAACTAAAAGGATCTTTAACAATAACAACTGGCTCTTCACAGAGAAGTCCCTTGTCTCCAATGCTGTTTTATTTATACTTTTCGGATATTAAAAATATGATTAGACCTCCCTTTGAATTCATCTTGTTCGCGGATGATTTTGTAATCATGATTCCGGGAAATAATCAATGTAAAACTTTTCCAAGTTAGATGACTTAATCATCCAGTTAACAGCATGGTTTAAAAATCGAAACTTAGTTATATCAGCCAGCGAATCGCTAATAATGGCCTTCGGAACCAAAAAGTAATAACCAAATGTTAGAAAAACTGACATTCCTATAGTCGATTCAACTAAATATTTTTGTCTAACCTTAGATAAAAAATAAACTGGAATATTCATGTCAACCAATTGTTAATAAAAGGCAATCAAATTATAAACATTTTAAAGCGATTGCTACTACTCGTTTCGGAGGCCACCAGTCTATTATGTTAAAATTTCTTAAAAATTATCTATTTCCTTCCATAGAGCATGGTATAACTATGGTACCGAAAATTTCAGAATCGAATATCGAAAAAATTGAGATATTATCTAGGAAAGCACTCAGGATAGCTCTGGGCACAATGAGCAGTCATCCAAACTCAGCATTATATGCTGAGTCCCACATCGCCGATTACAAAACGAGAAGAATGCACGAGGCCACCAAGTTCATGTTTAAATGCAAACACCTACAAAATCACCCTTTTAATAAGGTCCTTAGGTGCTACGTTGCACTGAAAGGGAAGACTCATAAATTCCAAAATTCTATATGGGAGCAAATATTGGAAATTTATTCCGAGGAGCTAAATTTGGTACATCAATTTCGAAGGAATCCCAATTTTAAAATAAAATGCCCATGAGATTAACGTACAATATCCCACGTTTAGTAATATTAATGAATATCGCGCTAGATGGAAAGATTTTTGTTTCTTATATGTAGACGGTAGCAAAACAGCAGAATCTGTGTCCAGTGCCATTTGGGACGAAAAAGATATGCTTTACAGTACAAGTTACACCCAATCCTCAGGTCTTTCTATAGCGAGACGTACGCCATTTGGAAGAGTTTAGGGTACGACTTGGTTCTTCCGGAAGACAAAATATTAATACTAACGGACTCTCAGTCGGTCTTGCAATCTTTGACGAGACCTTATAAAAAACGTTTCCAAACACATCCACTGATCTATGATATTCTAGAGTTACACTATTTAAATGTCGAAATGCGTAAGAACATCCAATTCTGCCAGATATTTTCCCATAAAGGAGTACATCAGGATATAGCCGACAGTCTCGTCCATCAAAGCCATAATCTTACAAATATCAACAAGTCTAGGATATACTACTTGGACCTCCTACCAAGGTGTAGGGAAAAAATAGAGAAACATGGAAAAACCATCTTTGCGACGGGATACAATAGAGTACACATACATTTCGTTTATACCACAATCCGCATGCCAACATTCCATGGTTCAAAGCATTGAACGTTTCGCACAAGGCTATACAAACAGTTATGCGAACAAGAGTTAATCATACTAAATTGAACGATCATCTCAAACAAATCAACGTTAAAAATAATGAAGTCTGCGAATGCGGGGGAAGACACAAAAAGTAATACACCTTATCACTGAATGTAATAAATTTAAAAAACAAAGACATTTCCTATTTAACGCCTTACATAGAATGCAGTTACCCAGGCCAATCTCTATCCAGTCAGTACTTTATCAACCCACAGCTACATCTGTCAATCTCATTTTCAGTTTTTTTTCGGATGCACAAGGAAATTTAAAGACAAAAGTCATTCTCAGGAACAGACATTATTAAGATCAACTCCTAATTCTCTAAAAACTTCAGCCCAGAACTCATTAGCCATATTCGACTGCTTGTTGCTGAATCTGCTGGGAAAGACAGGAAAAAACAACATTTGCATCTAAAAAGTCGTTGACAACCTAGTAAACACTTAAGCATATAAGAAGAAAAAAGAAGAAAGGAAGCAGAAAGATGAGAATGATCGTACCAGTTGGCAAAAAAAAATATCGTACCGCATTATTATTATTTGATATTATTATAGTAGTATCAGTTGTAGTAATACCTACCGTTCTTCCAATGCTGGGAACATTTTGAAATTTATTAGCAAGATATTCAATACTATTTGGAATCTTAAGGCCGTTTTAGTCGATAAAATTTCTCGTACGATCCCTCGTATGCAATCTCATTGGTTACATTCTTTGACCGTGTAAAGCGCGGATCGTACGATTTTTCATGCCATCTCCCATGTGTACTTTAAATCCGAACAAAAACACCAGAGGCGCAAAAAGTGGAGCCAAGTTCTTTAGCCCTAAAGAGGTGTGAAATGGGAGACGGATGAGCCAAGTTCCTTGGTGACAGAATGTAACAGGAACAAAGGAACTTGGCGCGAGCTGGCAAACAGCCTTAGGGTTTGTGGAGGTGGACGTAGTGGGTTTTAGGATCCCCACCACCCTTATAGCTTGAGGATCATGAACCTTGCCACCTCGCGCCAAGTTCCTTTGTTCCTGTTACATCCGTCTTCCATTTCACACCTTTTTAGGGCTAAAGAACTTGGCTCCACTTTTTGCACCTCGGGTTTTTTTGTTCGGATTTTAGAGCTTTTTGTACGTGTATAATATATATATACTCGCTTGCTTCGCCTCATTTAGGTCCTCACCCCCCGTAGCTGACTGCGCCCCCAACTTTGAGTTTTTGGGTACTTACGCCCCTTTTATCGTAACCACTCTCCAGGACACTGTGCTTCCATGTTGCAGATTTCTTCCCATACCCACCACCCGTGGGAATGAGATATTTATTGAAACATAGGGAAGCTTTGCCACCAACCCTAAGGCTCGAACATCATCTGGTGTTTTGCTCGGATTTCACAGCTTTTTATACGTGTATATATATACTGAGTTCGCCTCGCTGGGTGTGCTGCCCCAGAATTCCCTGTGCGCCCCAACTTCAAATTTTTAGGGCTACGCCCCCTTTATTGTGATCAGACTTTCTGGGGACAGCGCCCCATGCTGTGAAGACCATTTACCATATCGCCTCGGGGGCTGCACGCTCATAGCGGTGGTTTGATTACTTTATTGAAACATTTTCCTGATGGTACACCTTCATACCAAATTTCGTATCTCTAGCCTCAGTGGTTTGGAAAATGGTATTTGGGCTGCTATGTTGAATTAAAGAAAGCGATTTTAAAAAAGTTTTCTTACATTGCCGTTACCTACTTGTGATGGTACACCTTCATACCAAATTTCGTTTCTATAGCTCGAATGGTGTGGAAAAAATTTTGTGCGGCCATTTTGATCCAAGTTAACAACTTTTTCAAAAATGTAAATTATTCCTAAACTACTCTTCTTAATACACCTTTATGCCAAATTTCGTATCCCTAGTTCAAACGTTTTGGAAAATAGATTATGAAGTCAGCCATTTTGGATTCAAAATGATGTCTTTGCAGATATTTTGTAATCTACTAGTGATGATATACCGTCATACTTCGTAATTTCGTATTTCAATTGTTAACATCTTTTTTCTTACAGAACCTCAAAATAGCTGATTTTGCAATAAACTCTTATTCCTGTATAGTATGCTGACGTTTTGTGACACGCGAAACTCAGCTGCATGCACTGCCGTACGTGTTGATACTCCCCTCGATTCGCTCGCGTCGCTGCGCCAAGAATCCCACGGCAGGCCGCGCATCGAACTTGAGGAGTTCGGAGGAACTGCGTCTTTTTATCACAACCTGAATATGCAGTGCACTGCGCCACATGATGCAGATATTCCCTCATACTCCAGAGCGCTGCGTCCGAATGGGGAAACTTCCACCTTCTGCCTGTATAACATGCTCCTGGCAGTGCTAAAATTTGTGACGAGTAAAACTTGGTGGGACACGCATGAGTATTGGAAGTTGGCGCGAGGAACTAGGCTCATCCATATTCCATTTCACCACATTTTAAGGTTGAAGGAGTTGACTGGACAGTTTGCACCCCTGGTGTTTTTGCTCGTATTTCGCAGCTTTTTACACTTGTGTAATGTATATACTCGCTTCGCCTCATTGGGGCGCTGCCCCTAGAATTCCAAGATGGCCTCGCTAGGGCGCACCCCTTTATCGCAATCAAGCTCTAGCTGGGAACTTTACCCTAGTAGGGGAGACGATCCGAATTTATTCTAACCTACTCGTAATGGTACACCTTCATACCAAATTTCGTTTCTCTAGCTCCAGTCGTTATAAAGTGGGGCTTAGGCGGGCATTTTGGATAAAAGATGGACACATTTTTAACATTTTCTAATATTTCCGTGACATACTCGTGATGATACACTGTCATACCAAATTTCATTTCTCTATCTCGAACTATGTGAAAAATGGTATTTCAGCTGCCATTTTGAATCAAAGATGGTGAATTTTTTAAAACGTTGTTATGTTTTCCTAAACTACTCTTGATAATACATCATTATGCCAAATTTCGTATCTCTGGCTCAAGCAGTTGGAAAATGAATTTATGACGCCCGCCACTTTGGATCCAAGATGGCGTCTTTAGAGATATTTTGTAATATTTTCATAATCTACTTATAATGTTGTACTGTCAAACTAAATTTCATTATTCTAGCGGAAGCCGTTTAGGCTGGGTATTCTTTAAAAGTTTAGGTTTGGCGGCCATTTTGAATCCAAGATGACGAGCTTTTCAAAATGTCGGAATTTTTCCTTTATCTACTTATCATCCTCTACCTTCATACCAAATTTCATGTATCTAGCTTACTCCAAACACCCTAAACAATATGATGAGTGAGTGAGTCAGTTAGCCTAAAATGTGCAATTTCAGAGGTCCACAACTAGAACATAGTTTGAGATACGAATATGAAATTTTGTACATCTGCACATATTTACCATAACTCCTTAACAGCAAAAACTCATATTCCTATCTTTAACATCTTTTTTTTACCTTGCCCCCAAATCGTCGATTTTGCTATAAACTCTTGTTGCTGTATAACATGCTTCTGGCAGTGCTGACGTTTTCTGACATGAAGATCTTGGCTCATGCACTGCCGTGCATGTTGATAGAAACGATCCTATTTTTCAGCGGATTTTTCGTTCAATCCATGACAGCGCCCCTACTGGCAATATAGCATGCTTTCCTATTCGGCTGTTTGTTTATGGATGACGAGACAAAGAGAACATATTAATGTTATTACTTGATGCAGAAATTAACATACATAATGGCATAATAAACTATTACGGGTATAAAGATATGAAACAATGTTTTTAAGGGAAGTGTAAAAACGTAGGTGATACTGCAGTTCAGCTACTTCTACCATAGAGGACTGGCAATACCTCAAAATGCTACGTCTTGCATTCTTATAACCATAAAAGATACTAAATACGTGAAAAACATGTTTAAAATATAAAGACAAAGTTCTGATGTGATCTAATAGCTACTGCTTCTCCTATATATTGTGCAATTCAGTTTAGGTGATTTTCTTTGTTTTTCTTGTTCGTAGAGTACCGAATCTGCTGCAGGCATGATATATATGAAAGGAAATAATGTTAAGGATACCGGTATCTTTGCAATCTTATCCTAATCCTCCCCAATGATTTTGATAAACATACGCTATGTGCGTCCGAAATAATGAAATACATTGAACAGTAATTACAGAAGTAGACCTAGTGTAAGTAGAGTGTCGACGTCAAGGCAGAGGTGTGCAAGTAAATACGTGAGCTAGGTAATTAATTGACCGAACTAATTTTTATTCAAGGGATAAGACAGCTGACCCTCCCTATTCACACCTATATACCTTGTGTAAAATGAGCCTACAAATCACATAAAATCTACATTACTCCTTATGTTTGTGTTTTGCATGTATTTCATGCTTATTGGAACGTAAAACGTAGCACTTTGAGGGGTTTCCAATGCTCTGTGGTAGAAGTAGTTAAACCGCAGTATTACTAATTGATCCCATATACATAGGAATTAATATATAGCGATTTATATACTTTTGAAGTGAGGTGTAATGTCACATATCTTGTTAACTCAGGAATATTGTATAAGCAACACATATGACTCCGAACTTATCACCGAAGACGGCAAAATTTTCAACGTTTTTTGTGTGTCCGCATTGAAATATCTTTATTGAAGTACAGAAGTAAAGCTACAACACTTTCGTTACCACTGAAACCTAGTAGAAGTTAGATTCTCTTGGTAGAAGAATGTGGCATTAAAACAAACTGAATTTCTGTTGCGTCAAGATTCATTCTTATCAATATTTTAATTCTTTTCTACTTTTTAAATGGGCTACTTTCACAAATATCTGTGGCATGTCTAAACGTCAAACTACCCTAAAAGTCAAACTACCCTAAAAGTCTGAGATGTCACAACTATAAACTCTAGCAGTTTCATCATTATCCCCTCGTATCCAAAATTGTACCGTGTAAAACACTAGACAATATTGTATGATTTATCGTACGAAAAATGCCGTACTAGATTGTATACATTCTATCATACGAGAGATCGTACGAGAAATTGTATCGTCTAAAGCGGCCTTTACTCCTAGCGTTGTAAAACTTACTAAGAACAACATTTTGCATGGATTTCAAGTTTATTTGTTCGTATAGTTTCTTTCAATTTGTCTCAAATTCGAAATTTAATGAAAACTTTTACAGATTTTGGACTTTACAGAAAATCGTGTGTAATTCTTTGTTCTTACTATGGGAGAAGGAATTAGTAAGATAGCGACCAGAATCTGGGTACTAAATGCCATTCCGACGTTTGCCGTCGTTCGAGTGAGGTGAAATCCTGAGTAAGCCTTAGTCAACATGGTCGTCATCAGTATGATTTGAAACCACCTCGCCTCCTCGATGCTTATTAGTCAACGATCGTAATTCCACGATAACGGGGACTGGTTCATCACACATTAGACAAAACTAACCAAAGCGGGAATTCCTGGCTACATATCCTTATCACTTTCAATAACGCAACTAAAATCTTGTTGGTCAAATGCACTCTTTTTCATACTCATATTATAATTTTTCAGCGCGATACGAATAATATTCTAATCGTCATTCGCAATACAAGAAACGGGGCGAAGGATAACCAACATTCCACACAAGAAAATAGAAACAGGCACAAATGCATGGAATTCCTTAACCAGTTCTAAACAATAGTGACCAGTATTAACATCTTCCAATTTGAGCTGCTGTACACAAAAACACTGGAAGAAGCGAGCTGGGAGAAAAACGCAATAAACCAATAAATTTACCCTGAGCGAATATGTGACGTCGGTACAGCAAACGGCAATCAGTTTTTATAGATTGAAGCATAGACGGCAAGAGAAAGCATCAAACGTTTCTGTAGAGTGAGGGAGAGTGTCGGAAAGGGTATTTAACCGTCTTGTCTTGTAAAAAGTTGCTTACAAAAGTCAGTGGACCGACTATCTTTTCTGTGCATTTGTTGCAAATATATTTCTAAATATAAGATCACAGAATTATCGTACATTTCCATATTATCGTACAGGCATTATCGTACAAGGGCAAAAATTATCGTACAAAACGATAATTATCGTACATATTGGCAACGCTGAAGGAAGCTAAAGGAGAAAGGGAATCCCCGAGGACCCCATTCAACTGCCAACTCAATAGAGGACCACCGCAAATCGGTTTCTTGATAAGTAACATGGAATGCAACAATAAGGACATAACAAAGTAATGCTAACGTATATTACGACATTCTGTTTAAAAGCTACAACGTTAATTTGGTACGGGGCAGGAATAAAGGAACACAGGTGGAGAGAATACAAAATTTCCTGACTTCCACATGTTTATAGCTCAGCAGCCTCGAACAAGGGGACAGACAACAGCTGGTTAACGGGAATGTGAAGTTAAAAGAACTGGGAGACTCCCACTTACGAAACATTGCGCAAAAGCAAATAGTCATATTAAAGCAACGAATTGACAGATGTGTTAGAATATTACTAACAAGTAAAGTACCCAAAGTGAGGACTCGATATTGCTCATTAAGCGATTCCTTAAATTGAAGCTAGTGACGAGTATAGTACACCTGTGAAATCCTAGCTGCAGAGCTCCAGTAATAAAAAGGTTATGGCTTGTCAAAGTTCAAATAGAAAGCGAATTTAGCTGCTTGTGATGTCCATGTTTTGCTGATTATCCCGATGGTAATACGTAGTAAGTTGCTCCCAATTAATGTAATGTGTAGAATGATATTCCTCTCTCTGCCTGATATCCCGCTTTCTTTTATTCGTGTATGAATGTCCTTGTGCATGTTTGCTCCTGTTATTGATGTTAATAAATGTTCTTTTTTCTTTTCGTTCCAGAAAATGGAAGCAGGTACTATCGTTCATGCTCTGTATGAGAAATATGGATTTGTTAATAGGAGAATGAATAGGTATGAAGATTCATTGTACAAACAAATAGTGGAGATACTTGAGGACAAGATGGAAATCATAGAAGAAGTTAGAACTCTTGGATTTGCTGGTGACAGTGATGAAAGCGATGATGGAGACTACGGTGATGACGTCTTTGATGAGGAAATGCCAAGTACATCGCAAGGTTCTCAAACACATCAAGAGTTTCCGACACCTGTAGCTTCTTCAGGTGAAGAATATCAGCCTTCGCCAAAAAAACAAAAACACATCTTGGACGATGATTATAAAGAAGCAGCTTACATGTTTTGGACACACAATGAGAACCCGGAAAAGAAATAAAGGAAATTTTCATCTGTCAAGTCACAGTATAGATTAATTCAAACGAAAAACATCCTCTTTGAATATGAAAAAAAAGCAAAAACCCAGTTATAAGAAACTTAATGCAGCAGTTCACAATAAATTCAAAGAAATGGTCGAGAAATATGCAATTATACACGACAGGACTCTTCGCTTTTGGACTCTTCAGATAAGTAAAGAGCAAGATCCGGATAATACTCTACAATTCAAGGCATCTCGTCACTGGCTGTCTAATTTTAAAAAGAGAAACAATATCGTCAGTCGTTCTATCACGCATAGGGTTAGCAAAACGTGGAAATCAAAAGAGGCTGAATTAAATCACTTATCTACGACATTTATTACGTCCATGAAAGAACTTATGTTACTAGAAGACCTGAGTACTTGGTCCTCGCCAAGTATTCAATGCTGATCAAAGTCGATTTAACAAGGAACTCCATGCATACAGGACTCATAGGACTAAAGGTATGGTGGTTGTAAGAGGTGCATTTGGATCAGTCAGTGCTACTACTCATTCATATATGATGAAACCGGTTATTTCCATGGATGGTGATATATTGCGTCTGATGTACGTTCTTGTATCCGAATCCAGTGGTCAATTTCCAGGAAATAAGCAAAAAGATCCCGATAACATAGTGTTCCATCCAGGAAAGACTGCAAACATGAACAAAGGTGATTTTAAAGAGTTTTATTCTGTATTCTGGAATAGCCTGCCTGCCGATCGTGATAAAGTCTTGCTTTCGCTGGGTTCATGGAGTGCAAATAAGGATGATAACGTATCAAATGAATTATTCCCTAATCATATAGCACTGTTCAAACGTTTAATTCCTGGTGGTTGCACTGGTTTCATCCAACCACTTGATGTATACTTCTTCCGTCCATATAAATCATTTATAAGGTTCATTACTGACACAGTTATCGCTTCCTCGGAAATTAATCTCTGGCATCGGGATAACATTTTACGAATGCAGTCCTTCACTCTCTTTCAATTCAGCACCTCACGATTTCGCAACATGATCAGGTTTGCGTTTTACAAAAGCGGCTACTTGGATGAGGAGCCCGAGCCCTGGATTTCTCCATTGGATTATTGTTTTGATTCTACTATACGTGACGAATGTTACAAGACCTCATGTGAGAACATCTCTTTTGTCAAGTGTGCTCATTGTGAGCAAAGTATCTTCTTATCACACGCCTTCATTGATGACTTACATATTGATTGTATCAATGTGTAGTACTTTGTATGTGCCTGTTTCCTTCAAATGAATCGCATTTCAATTCAAAACCATGTCCTTCTGACTTTTGTCCTGCCTTTCGTTGTGACTTGTTTCAATACAATTCGTTTTCCCTTTAAACTTTGACCCGCCGTAGCCTTTTTATTACTGGAGCTCTGCAGCTAGGATTTTACAGGTATACTATACTCGTCACTAGCTTCAATTTAAGGTATAACTTGAGGAGCAACGCAAGTCCTCACTTCGGGTACTTTACTTGTAAGAGCATTGCTAAGGGTCGGAAGAATCGTCGTTTTGATTATGATGATGATGATGATGATACTATTTGCTTAACGACAGTATATGCTAATTGCGTCATACACCCTTGAGCCAATGAGGAGAGAATGCTTTACATGTTACTTAGATACCTTGACACCTTTTAACGAAGCCAGAGGGGTCCATTCCGGACAACAGTGAACAGTTTTGAATTCCCATATTCCTTTGCGGATGACGTAAGTGGTAGGAACTTGCCTGGAACCTAAGATCATGTATGACTCAGCGAGCCCCAGATGTGGAAATCTTAGCAACGGTAGCTCTGCTGGTGTCAGGAGAACTTAAAACCAAACAAAATCGATATTCAGTATTTTTCAGAGACATTTAATGCAGAAGAAGTCAACCAGAAGTTGCCTGGAGAGTAGCGTGACAGGTTTGGTTCTAAATTGTTAGTAGAATGCGATAAATATTTTGAATTTCACAGTTATATGAGAGCCAAACTTCAAACGTTACCCTATCATGGCCTAGTGAAATCTAAAATATTTTACTGCTCATTTTCAAACACGCTTGCATTGCTTGCGATTTGGTAGCCATTTGAAACACGTGTTTTATTTCGTGTTCTACGTATTACGTAATAGAACACGTGCTTCAATCGGCTACTCACTCTAATCGCAAGCAAAGTACGCAACGCAAGCGTGCATGTAAATCAGCCCTTACTCCTTCTGTTTCACGACTATAATTAGAACAAAGTGCAACAGCACAACTCGTATTGCTCTTGCTTATGTTTTAAAGAAAAATGTAAGACATCCTTGCAGAAGTAAGCGAACACCTTACCCGTAAGTTTAAAGATTCCCTCAAAATCTGTTAACTGACGTCATCAACGCCATGGAATATGTGAATCAATTTTGTTCACGTGTTGGGAATAGACCCCTCTGCGTGACTGCTAATTTCCCCTGTCGCAAGAGGCACTGTAATAGCATGACGTGCCCTGATTAGTTGCAGTTGTCGCTTGCGATTTCCAATCTTAGTATAACACTGATTTCTCCAAAGGAAACTCTTTGCTACATTTAAAATTTTCGTCATACACCATTCAGCCAATCAGAGCGGAATGGTTTACCTGTATACATTTACATTGGTATACATATACATTGGTAACGAACAGAGTAATCGTAAGCAAGCCTTAGAAAAATCTTGTTACAAAATGAGCTTCAGTACTGTATTTAAGTACATAAACTTATCTTTTCTTAAAGATGTTATAATTAAGGTTTTACAGTTGATATACGACAATCTGTTCGGATGGGGTGTGGTAAGTAACAATTTAAAAATTTAAAAAAAAATCATATTTGTGTTGTTTCTCGCAGGTAAATTAGTCTTTTGTGTTATGCATGGAACGACTTTAAAGGTTTCCTTTTAAATTAACACGTACAGGGTTTAGTTGCACTGATCCAAGTAGCAGTAAACGTAATCGGTTACAAGTGATGTCACCTTCATATCACCACTACTTGGAGGACTGAATTGGACTGTCGAAATCCTCTATTTTTTTAAATTACTTTGATGGAGTATCTTTAGTTTAATGTCGGATATTCCATTTTAACAAGAAATAGAGAAGTCACAGATAGTATTAAAGGTGATTGATGTACATCGCGTACAATTAAATACGGCATTACCAGACTTAATCTAGCCCGTCTTCTTTTTTCTATCGCTCACTCAACATACTGTCCATTATTTTTGTAGCAAAACGTAAATTGTAATGTTACCATTGACGTTTTACTACAAAGTCACTGACCATATGTCGATTGAGCGAGAGCGATCGAAGACAGATTAGAAAAAGGTAGGTTAGTTTTTTTTATTATTATTATTTGCGATGCACATCAGTTATTACCTTTAACAAGCATCCTCCAACAGGAATGCTCCAATTATGCTTGTAAATGGAACATAGGACGTGTACTAAAGAAAGGCCCATGAACCTATTTCGTTCAGAAAGATCATGCCCAACGTAAGCTAAGGTAAATATTTAGTTTCCCGTTTTAGCAAATCACACTCGAAGTAGTACCCTATGCACCTAATTAAGCAATGTCATTGATTTACAGGGTGCCACATAGACAGATCCAGGTTTCACAAACAAAGTTTTTCAGTGTCAAGGAAATAAATGGTTTAATAGGGCAAGCATAAAAATCTACCCTTAGGTTCCTTCGCTAATCATAAACATAATGTAAATAGATTATTGAGTTTTACTTCAAGTGTAATTTACAAAACCGATACCACTTATGTCATTGTCCTCATGTGAAGTTATTTGTGCCGAAGCATCCGTAAAATTGAGTGTTTGTAACTTCGAAACAGAGCATATTTTGGAATTGTTTTAAAGGAAATACTTTTTCTGTTTTGATATTAATAATTACCTCCAAACCTTTGCACCATTATTTTGGGGACACCGTATATATTTCGATAACGAATGAAAGAGTGAGTCTCATTTAATATCTAACTTGTGTCGAGATAGTTCCTAATGTTCAAATATAACCTCCGTAAACTATATTCATCCTAGAGTTCGTTAAACTTACATATCCTTCTTTAAGCCGTTAGGAATAGGATTCACGTTAGGTTAGGATAGAACTTTAACGGCACCCAAAGTGAAGTTAGTGAAGCTGTAATTCTTTCCTTGTTTCGTTATTATTAAAATAGATGTAATGAAATAGAACTAAATAATAATAAAATAGATAGATATAATACTTAAAATGAAATAGATATAATAAAATCTCAACAGAGAACCTATTGATAACTTTCCTTTTCAGTATCTTGTATTCTGCAAAAGTAAGTATTCTGGCGTTCGAAGGTCTTTCGAAGTGTATGTTACGTTTATAAACCTTCAGAAAGTACAGTTATATGTACATCCTACGGCGGGGACAATTTAACTTACTTTGCGTTGGACAAAGAAATGAATTATTTTCAGTAGATGGGCAATAAACTGTTTGGTTGCCATGACAACTCTGACGCACCAAGCTATTCTGGCCGGTGAAAGACAGCGTAGAGCGAAGCTGAGAGAAGATGTCTCCTTTCTACGAAACAACTTATCTTCCGTTTTCCCTTAGTGTAAGTAAAGTAAAATTGTCCCCACCGTAGCAGCACTATGTGCACCTGTACAATTGTTTGTCTTATGTGTGTAGTGTAGTGAGAAATCTAGTCTGTTATTTGTTCCTTCGTATTTGTTTCTTCTTTTGAGCAAAATTTATTGTTGTTTTCTTAAAATATAAAGACAGATCTGCTATGCAAGTATTTTGCGTGTTTGTGTTCTTAATGCTTCATGACACATCATAGAGCAATCTAAAATATTGTACTTTATGGGAATGGGAGTTAGGACACATAGATATTCTAAATAAATATCTTTAAATAAGCACGAAAGTTAACGGTGTAACAGGCCTAGTGTCATGTGAGTTGCTCAAGACGCATAGTGCTAGTTAAATTGCTTTTGCTCCAATACTTTATGTGTAACAAAATTCTAACGGAGGGATGTATTTGTCAGACTTACGACGAGCTTAGGCCTTACATACCAGTTTTGATTAGTTTGAATTGACATTAACGTCCTGAACAAGTAGGTGATCTGGCTTCTAAGGACGGAACTTACAGTTTTTGTTAAAGTAGGCTCCGAAGCACTCTCTTCAATGGAACCCGCGTGAATTGAGATCGTGAAGACTCGTGCAGAAAGTCATCTCGTCCACCCTGAGATACTACATGCCAGTAATTTAAATATAAATTAAGTTAAGCTTGAAATATTATTCTAAAATGTGTAATGTGTCTGTTAGACTACTAGGTGCATATTGTTCGAAAAATAAATTTTGAAGCAGAAAATAGGTAATGGTTTAACTTATGGAACTCTAAAAATGGGAAATATAAAGTAATTTCAATAACTTTTTTTTTTTCATTAATGAAATCCATGGCTCGAAATGGACCAAAACACACCGGAAAGTCGTTCCAGTTCGTGAATATCTGGAACTTTCCTGTTCCGAATCGTCAGTATGGTAATCACAGACAGAAATTATATCGTGGTAACGAAGATAATTTGTTCAGTTTCGTGAAAATTTCCGTTTCGAACCCTGGTGAAAACACATTAATTAGGCCCTACTATTGATATAGCCTACCTGTAGTATTAGCAATGATTTGGATACACTTCACCTAATATTTAGATCACGAGCCGCCACTGGGTTAGGATCAAGTTCGTTTTGAACCAGTCATTATGGCATTCGGTGGAGTATCCAAAGAGCATCCGCTTTGTACTATTAGTTGTGTTAATTTTTTAACAACTCAGTTTGGTTAGTAATTTTTAACACCAATGGGTAACTTAAGCAGGTATACCGCCAGGAATTTCAGTTTTTTGGTGGTCAAAATTGAGATTGTGTAAGCGGAGTTTTGCGCGATTTCTATCGATTTTTGATCGGAATCATTTTAAAGTTAAAGGGGTGTAATAAAGAATTTGGGAGTAACATCCCACAGTGGGTGTCTGGCGGAATCACTGAGCTTAACTGATGTGATTATATAATTTCATCACAGAATTGCTAACCTTAGTGGAAAATACAGTGACACAATTATTTCTTTTTTCGAGAAAAAAGGGTATTTTGTGTTTTAAATCGAAAACTTTTAATATACAGAACACTTTCGCGATATCAATGCAACAAATATAAACTGACGTTTGGAATACTTTACTGCAAATCAGTGTCATTATCAGCCTTTTGCTTTGTTACAAAATATACCTGTCTGTGTCGACCAAATGTCTTGCTAATCAATATCGTGCACAAGGTGCGGTATTCATTTTTGCTCTTCGTCATTTAACCTGAGGGATATGTAAAGCAGAGGTGAATGTATTGCAACATTTGCTTTAGGCTTCCATGTTCTTCTTGTTAAGTAGGCTTTTATTGGAATACTTAATGTCAAAAACTGTTGCTTTAAGGAAGTTGGTTGCCCATGTAGCTCATTCCACAGCTCTCCAAGACTCACATTCACTGTGCGTGTACCAAACCTGGCTGCATTTCTCAATTCTCTCATGTGGACCTGTCTTTTATTAACGTCTCTTACAACGTATTGTCAGAAGGCTCATTACGGTGGACAAAACTTTCATATCTACTATTGCAAAAGGTTTTATTTTTCTTGTTTTTTACATCTATGTCACTCACCGTGATGGACGGTTAAAAGCCTTTGAGGTCTGTTTTGTTTTTAATAGAACAGAAATTGACATACAATGGCAAGAAAATAGGACCAGGTACCAAAATCCAAATCCTACAGTCATCAGTTTTGTAACAATTCATCTGTATCAAACTACGTTACTAAGCCGCGTCTGCCGTTAAGTTCTTCTGGAAGGTTTGACATCACTCACACTATACAGCCATCATGAATGCGAGGAGACACCTCAGATACTAGCCACATGCACACACATGAAATATATACAGATATCAACTCATCATCAATGCCCTTCAAGTAGCAGCACCATTTACACCTTCGAACATTGGAAGCACTGCACCGAATGGAAGAACTTGGAGCATTAGCTTCTTAATGGGTTGCCAACACTGAACCACTGCACCAATCAAGACGATTCCTGCGGATCCGAGCAAGTCCACTTAGTACATTTCAACACCTCACTAGACTTTGTGGTTCCTGGAATTTAAGTTTTGGACACTGTTTGGCAACACTGACAACTCAATGCTTGCACACATGACACGAGTATAATGTTTCTATTGTGTCGAACAATGTGTGAAAGAGACACTCAGTGCTACATCTGAAGATGCAGAACAGGATCAAAAGGCAGTATGAACCAGAAAGGGTCCAATGTTGGGGAGTAAGCGTCGGATAAAAACAGCCTAACCGCCGAACATAAGGAATCACTCCGGACCTTCCCCAGTGAAGCCTCGTCACACTTCACAAACAAAAGGTGCCCTTTCCCCTAAAGAAGGGTAAGAAAAGAAGAAAGTGAAACTTCACTTTCACGTGGACAAGTGGGCTACACTCGCGAAGAGTCTCTAATGACACCCACGATTGGAAACTGGCTAGCTGGACCAACTCAAACGTGTCACTCGAGAGCCACGACACAACTTCACAAGAAAAAGTCGTGACCCACGACCACTCAACTGACGAGAAAAATAAAGAATCAGACTAATGAATATATTGAAAATATTATCTCTTATTCCCAGGACATACAAATACAGAAAAATCCCGAAAAGGGAGCTCGCAATTACCGAAGGATAACTAAATCCGAAACATAGCACAGAGATAGACATAAGTTGAGACGATGGAAAAGAGGGGGAGACAGAGAAGGAAAGAATTCCCCACCCCACCAGGGAAAAGAAAGCAGAGAACAACCCACATCAACGCACAGAAAAGGCCAGAGTAGCGAAAGCCTACATGCCTATCTTTTCTTGGCGGTAAGTAATAGATGAAGGCATGCATTCGCAATCGCATGGAGAAAACCTCCTTGTTAAAAGAATAAATTCTAGAGCTCGAAAATCCTGCATTGATCTTGGAGGGGTGTCACTGCAATTAGGAAAGCCTGAAAAGCGAATCCTGGAATATTGTAAATGGACGGAAACTCTCTAGAATACTCCAAGAAAAGAATTTCCTCTTTTGGTATTTCTTTTTGTATGTACTCATTTTCCTAAACTCTCGCCTGCTTTGGAATAACAAACAAAATAAAAAATTCAGTAAGGTTCTTATCTTAGCAGGATACTGCTACAAACCTTACCATTATTATTAACTGAAGTGCATTTTTGTTAAAAGGATTTCTGTGGTATTTTTATTGTAAATTATTATTGATGTTTGCAAATTACGAGTCTCATGTCTATAACACAAGGCACAATGGAGTTGGTTGTTACATGTAACAACTTGCCCCACAGTTACTGTAACAACCAACTCCATTAGCAGCCACTTCATGATAAAGTACGCAAACCGATAAAATGGCGACAATCCCTTAGCTTTCCACACTATTTTGTGGACGACAGAATATATAATTAACGTTATTTTTTAAATATATATATTACAAAACTTACTGTGTAGACATGAAAAGAACCTGGCGTTCAAAATTTTTAAATAAAGGCAAAAATACATTTTTCAACTTACCATGTGAACGTGCTCCTACACAGATTTCAATCTTTCGTTATACAAAGGCGCCAAGTCAAATAAATTGCCACGATACGTGAGCAGTTGTTGCTATTTGTTACTATTCGCAAAACTACTTGTAACGACTATGCCCGGTCTCCCTTACCACCCCCACACCAGCTCCACTAAGAAATTTAGAATGCAGATTTTAGTTAATTAGATTTAAGTAATTACATATGTATTTTAATGAATGTCCGTACTCAACAAAACAAAGTACAACACCATACGTACCTTATCCCATGAAAAGAACAATGGAGTTTAAAGCATACTTTTAACTAAGGAATTTGCAATTCAGCTTTCACTTAAAGAGTTTATAACATTCACACATTTATCTTACCAAATGTCCGTATTTAACAAAATAAAAACTTCGTCTGTTCAATCCTTCTCATGCCGTGTGCACTTTGTGGATAACGCTACAACACGTGCGCGTTTTACATATGTAGACCAACCACCTTGTTTTCGCCGACACGCAACGCCCAACAGCTAGATAAGTGTGAGAGTCTCAGTAGCTCCATATTTACACTTCTACAAAGGGATCATTGTGTGCTTGCGGGTCTAGCAGTTAGCAGTACCGTATCGTTGTTGTGTGGTCTATATCTGTAGCCCCCCAGGCCTATCCGTGACATGGAGGCCAAAGGATTCCGTTCTCCGTCCTCACACACTACCAGTGATGTGTGTGGAGTCGAAGAATGATTAGATGCACGTTATGGCAGTGACGATATTCAGCGACAGTGGTAATGGGGATGAAGACAGCTTTATGGAGACAGAAAGAAGGACATAGAGGGAACTTTAGAGTATGTTGACGAGGATATGGAAGAGATCCTAGATGAAGATGGAGATTCAGGTAGATATTATAGTACCAAGGATATTACCAACGATTACCACAACGAGAAACATCAAAAAAGAATTCTCACAGACAATATCGTGGGCACTACTAAAGTGCCTGATCGCACGGCATGCTTCTCAGAAAACAGTTCCTGTCAATTTGAGCTAATGTTGCGGAGGATTTCCTTGGAATAGCCGCAAGTTCCATTGAATTGTATTTCGCTGCCACCTGTGTGGTGGTGAATGAGACAGTATTACCAGAACGAGATGTGGGCATTGTAAAACATAGTTCCTCCCGATCACTCGACTACAACATGTCTACCTTATATGAGCACTCAACTATAATATACCTACCTTCTACTGGCATACAGAAAAAATAAAAGTGAACTGGTCTGCTGTTTCGTTATACTAAAATATGTTATGTTTTATAAATTTCGTACTATTCTTTTTTCTGTTTTGTTGCTAAACCAAAAGTAAACAGAGTTTCTTCAAGTAAAGTGAAGTAATTTTTGTATAGTAAATCATTTTTATTCACATACATGAAGGACGTAATATAGCACGGTTTGGAATTTTCATATATCTTTTTCCTAGAAATATACACTTAATGAACGAAACCTTGTAGATAAGTAATGTTAAAATATTTTTTTTTAATATTTAAGCATTATATAATTAAAATTTAACACGAAATTTTTACTTTGTTATAAATAGATACATAGTGGAAATGAACCAAGTTGCAAAATTTACATATTTTAAATTTTCGAGAATTAAAAACTCGTTTTGCAAGACAACAATTCAGATACCTAATATACTTATTTACATAACTTTCAAAAGTGATGTAGCTCCTATATTGTTTATAAAAATCATACATTGTTGCAGAACACACCTGTAGCCCGCGTGCCCATTAGTGTAATAAAACATGCGGGCTTATCGAAATGTTAACAAATATTGCGTGCGTGGGTTTTATCGCTGCTTCCTCGTTTCGTCCTATGTTCTGCCTACCACTACTTCATTTCATCATCATTCGCTCGGCAGGAGCCACAGTGTTCAAAAGGCCTAATAAATTAAATTAAATTTCAAATAGAAAACGAAGTTCCATATTACCAAAGTTACCAGCTCATTTTAAAACCATCCAACCTATCAATGTTGCCATTATTTTTATACGCACGCACCAACGGGTAGTTCGTAAATAATATGCAATACCAAGAAGGATAGGAGATAATATCCCCCAAATTTGGCAGATAAGCACCCTAAGACACAAGTACTAAATTATTAGACTTACCATTTTGTGCGATACGTAACAACGTGGTGACACAGGACCAGAATTGCCGAAGGTCGGTAGCTCATAGGCGTTCGGAACGGCTATAACACGAAGAGTCATAGAAAGGATAAGCTCCTGGGTTCCGACAAGGAATGCGCCTTCAACACGATGCTATAGCTCATCACATGTAATAGTAGGAAGTCGTAGGCTTAAAATGTTTTGGACAATCATCGAAAGAAGTTTTTAGTAGAAAAGAGCAGATTAACGTGCCGGCCAAGGCAGCAAGGGGAAACAGCGTCCAGACAAAAAAGCTACGAAATTACGGGTTACACGACACATTTCACCTGCTGAAATGTGGTTCCCGGCATGGCCTGCACTAAACGGACCACAACACGCTCCAACACATTGTCGATGAATTCTTGGCTGGTCCCATGTCCGTCAATGCGTAGTAGACACGAACGAGACCGAATTAGAATTTCATCCTACACAATAATTCCCGATGTCGGATCAACGCGAAGCTTGCAAGCTGCATTCGTCGCGCAGCCTAGTGCCACGCTACTGCCAGATACGATGTATACATCATGATACTACAGACAGAAGCAGGATTCGTCTGCAAAGAGGATGTTTTGCCATTTGACTCTCCAAATGCGACGTTTGCTTTACCATCATAGTCGTTCATTCCCATGGTTTGCAGTAAGCGGAAGCCGCAGCATTGGGCGCCGTACTAATATGTCCCGCTCTGCCAGACGACGTTGATCTGAAACATTCTCCAAGTCGTGCCCCAGTGTTCTTTGTCTGTCTTCTCGGCCCGCGGTGGGGGATCCGGCATGTTCGTTTCGTAGTACTTCCATGGAGCCATTGAGTTCATATCCGCTGCATTGTGTATGCAGTTCACCCAATACGGGCACCAACGTCGAGGAAGGATAAACCTCACTCGCGATATGCCATAATTGCTCCAGGACGCACGATGGAAACATGCTGGCAGGTCTGCACGTTCGACGCCGAGGCATTTTTCGATCATGTGCACACACTCCGGTGTCTCGTAACTGCTGTTCATATCACTTGCTTCTCTTTTCATGCTCTATATGTTAGGTAAATTTAAGGTTAGGCCGATGTGCGAACGATGTTTGATTAATTCGTCAAAATTAGGGTGAGTATCTGAGATCAAATAACACAAAGTTGATTTAAGTAGGTAGCGAATATTCAGTATGCCTGTGAAAATGGATTTCAGAACGGGTTATTTCGAATACAAAATTCGTAGAGAAGGCGGATCACAAAATATTAGATGAAGTCACACCCTGGCTATCGAAAAATACACAACTGAAAATTCTACAAGCAGGGCGCAAGCGACGACCCGAAGGAACTAAAGAATTCTCAGAAATTATTTCAACAACATAATTGAAACAACTTCTAGATAGGTAACAATAAATTGTTTACCACATGCCGGAATTTTAAGTATATACCATATGCGAAGCAAAGCTTTAACATCGTTCAAGATTACATAACTCTCAAGATTGTGAATAACAAGAATTCAATGAGCAGTTAGATTATTTCTCATAAACGAGACAGTGAGTCATTTCTCAGTTGCATTGTTGTGATTGTCAGAATACCAGGTACAGAAGAAAGTAAAAGGTGACTCCGATGCTCGGGTAAGCAAAGCGCTGGTTACGTTGCTTCGAGGAAGATTCTCAGTGGGCCTTTTCAACATTTAGAACTATACAGCTTATAGAACCGAAAATTGTCCGTATTTTTATTGACAAAATACAGCAGAAACGAAACATGGAGGATTGAATTCACAAAACGTAATGCATCAAGCGAAATGACATGAAACTGAGAAGAAGCTACGACCGTTCAAGTCTAATTCAATTCTTCTTGATAGAACGTGCATAATAATAAGAAAGGGTATCATCATGTGATTCTGTCTGTATTTCTAAGGTGGAGTAGGATACCTTAAAATGTTGAATTCGAAATCGGTATAGAATGATTTTTATGCACATCCAACAATAAGAGCTGAACTGCATTTGGCTGTCCTACTTAACAGGGGCAAAACACAATAGCATAACTTCTTTGTGGAGATAAGTATATACGATTGCAGATATGAAATAAACGCAGAGGAGACGGCTCCTGTTTTCCCCGCTCCGGACGAACATACAATTTCCAGAATGAATACGTATTCCCTGTACCATAATGCGAACGCCGGGACACTACATTGAACAAAGTCACTGACCGTTATCTTTTCCATTCCATTCCACTGGAGAAAGCTCGCCGAGTAACATCATTGTTCAGACATGAGACTATGGGAACTTCAGGATCTGCTAAAACGAAATTAGTTCGAATGTTGCATATTTGTATCGATACTATTACTGCTAGCAGTTAATAATAATAGTAATCATCATCATCATCATCACCGTCTAAGGTTTTTTAGAATTGCACATTCTTTTGTCTCATCCCTCAAACTTTTTAAACACACAGACATTAACGTGAAACAAAGAATACAAAAAAAACAATGAAATGTAATTCTTATGCTACAAGTAAGTAATAGAGAGAACTCTGTGGATCATTATGTTCAAATACTTGTGATTAGCAAAGAATGGATAAGTGTCCTAAGACGTCACAATAAGCAGACGAAATTTACATATTGTTATTCTTCACAAAAGTTACTGTAGGGAAACCACTAGAATACACGTACAACAGCATACATTCATTCTCCAATGTGTCTTCAAAAGTACTTACTTTATTTAAATGCTATACAATTGTATTTGTCGGGACATTTGAAAGGTATTGTGTATTCAACGGAGATTCGTGATCTACGATATGCAACAATGTCTTACGGATCCAAAATAATAGAAGATACTCCTGAAAAATTCGACAACAATCAACGTTATCATTAAAGGCACCTTACAAATACAGAGATAATCACATGAGGATATCCTTTCAGGATATTATGTACTCTCTATCAATTAGATTTGAAATACACTTCAACCTTTTTTGTTCTTTTAATTTCATGCCACTTCGTTTGATACATTACGCTTTGTGATTTCAATAATCAATATTTTATTTCTATTGCCTATTTGTCACTAATAATATGGACGATTTTCGGTTCAATAAGCTGTACGGTTCTAAGTGCTAACAAAGGCCAAACAGAAACTCTTCTCCAAAGTGCCGAGACCCGCGCTTTGCCTACCTGACCAATGGGGTCACCTTTTACTTTACTCTGCATCTGTTACTCACATAACCACAAAAATTCAACTGAGCGATGACTCATTGTATCGTTTGTGAGAAATAAACTAACTGCTCATTAAATTATTGTTACTCATATTACTGAGAGTTATGTAATCCCGCGTGATTTTACTACTTCGCTCCGCATAAGAAGTCTACTTAAAATTCGGAAATGTGGTAAACGAATTTTTGTTATCTGCCTAGACCTGTCTATGTTATTTTTGACTCAAGTTTACATGAAAAAAAAAATGAAATCCCTGGTTCCTTGGTGTTATCCTTTGCGCCCAACATACAGAATTTTTAAATATGCATTTGGGATAGCTAGCATGTGACCTCTTCTAATGGTTCTGATCCGCCTGCTTTCCGATTTTTCGTATTCCAAATAATCCGCTCTGAATTTTTTTCCCCAGACATTCAGCAGCCTATATGTATGAAGGTACTGAATATTGAATATGCGTTTCTATTAACGTTTTCTTGGTTAGATATCAGATATTCACCCTTATTTTTTACGCTTTTATCAAAAACCCTGTATAAATTACAATTTGGTTAGTTAATAATTTAAATTGAAATATATTGTGAAGTTGCATCGAAAACATGGAAGGACAATATCACATTGGCATTTTACTTTCCAACTTCTTCGTATTTTCTTTTTTAATTTTGTGAGAGCCAAAATACAGGGCATGACCAATTTGAGGGACTTTACCTTAGTTTTCTAGAAGTCAATTAAGTAAACATGTTTGTAAGATATGTGGGTGAAATCTTTAATTCTCTGTTTTCTTGTTCTTTCTCTAATAGTTCCGACGACACATGATCAAAAGCTTTGATAATTTTGAAGCAAGAATTGTTGAGCTGGAGCAGAGCGTGAGGGAACTGGGAGCACTGTTCCCTGAAGAATTTCGGCAGACCATAATAGGAGATATTCTGAATGATAGAAATACAAATACAATTCAAGATAAAATTTTACGTATTTTAGAGTTTGAAAAATTTAGAAGCACAAAAGCGAAAGAATCAATTAAATTGTTAATACCGGTTATGTGTATCCTTGCAAAGGATAACAACCCCTTATTATACAAGATACATCAGATTGTAAATCAGCAGTGCGAAACAGCATTATCACGCCCTGCATATCTGAAAAAAGAAAGAATTGATGCTGAAATCGAAATTTCGCAAATGTCGGGAGGAATTAACCAGTACATCTTTCCGCCTCGTCAAGGCCGAGTAAGTTCTAGAGATATTATTAATGTTATTTTTGTATTTTACATTATATGTCATATTTTATAAAATCGACCCCTATGAGCCTAGGCTCACATAAAGGGGTTGTAGTTTTCACACACATTAGACGACATTGAGCAGTGAACAATTTGTTTCAACGCTTGTTAAAGGAAATTTAGTCGTTTACATTTGGATTCTTCTGTTCATTTGTAATGATACATCTGCATATATTTCAACACAACATGCATACAAAACAACTTCATGCAATTATATTTTAAATGAAAAATTTGTACGTGTAATTAAACAAAACTAGTTTTCACTTCTATGTAATTTAACCCTCAAGCCAATCTTTTTGGTAGTGCACGTTTTAAACTAACATGTGTATGTAGTCTGTTTATCATATAAAATTACGAATTATTTTTGTATTGAGGTTGTACTTCAATACCTTTAATTTAATCATTTAACGATTCCATTTTATCTGCTGTATTTTTTTTTAAAATAGCAAATGTTAAAATTAACACAAAAAATACAGCCGCCGCGAACGGGACTCGAACCCGAATCTCCCAGTTGCCGGCTAGGTATGCTACCAATTACACCACCACGGCGCGGCCAATTCTCTGTCAAAATGGAATGTTCCTCTCGACTAGACACTCTCCCAACCCTTCATTGCTGGTTAGGAGGTCCCGGCACTCCACTCATGTGGAGATTTTTAGTTGAGGAATCTTTCTGCTATCAGGAAGTATGAAAAAATAGATGTTTCTATTCATAACGTCGGCCGTGCCGTTGTGGTGTAATTGGTAACATACCTAGCCAGCAACTGCGAGATCCGGGTTCAAGTCCCGGTCGCTGCGGCTATCAATTATTCTGTGTTAATTTCAACATCTAAAAAAATCGTGTTCATTAGTGCAGAATTCTAAACTATAATGATTTGATAATGTCATTTTTAAGATGTAAATATATATTTAACTGGTTTTGTACGGCCTCTGCGCTAAACTTTTTGTTGCATTAATGCTTTAGGACTAAACGTTACTACTGTAGAAACAATAGCTTGTCGTTTACGGATCTGCTGTTTACCACTGCCTGTTAACAACTGGTTCAATTTATATTCGGCTTTGTGACGAGCCTGCCTTGCGCATACGATTACGAAAAGACCTCGTTCCTTTTCCAGAACATCGCCCACTAGCTGAATGCATGTTTGTAATGCTTGATGCCCTACTATTTTCGGTACTTGCTTAATTAGCAGCATGGTGAAGCGAAATAACCTTTTAAATAAACTGCCTATTCCATGTCCTTGTTGATATACTGGTCCTGAAAAGTAAGGTAAACCATGCTCGAATTAATATGGGTATTTCGTATTAATGCAGATGAGAGCTTTCCTAAATTGAAGTGTTATCTTGAAAGTTCCAGATTGAAACGGAAAATTTTATCCTGTGTGACCATTTAGTAATATTTCAATACTATGAAAACATTATTTAATAAAGACAAATATTATATATGATCAAATGTGAATTAGGCTATAGTTAGTGTTGATGATTGACAAAATACGTAAAAGAGGATCGTTAGTGTCCCTGACAAATTGATGTTTATAATGTCGGTATACGCCAATATGTGTTATTTGTATCGTAGATGCGATTAAGGCTGTTCAATTCTTTTTTTAACAATCAACCATTGGCTCGAAACCTAGATGTTGTGCAAGTATTGGAGGTAAATGCATTTTTTATATCTTTAATACATTTCATTTGCACAACAGTGCCATTCTGAAAATTAATTAAATCCCTAGCCATATTTAACTAATTAAGCAAATTCTTTAATAATTCTATAATATTCACGTGTCACTTCATATTTGCGTTTCTCATTAGACGCTAAATCGTACCAAATAATATTTTGACCTTGTGGGACGTTACAACATGTTGCTATCGGTAAATGTGTTTCACTGAACCAAACGCAACATTCCGATGTTTTATCCAAATGATCTGCATTATTTCAAATATTTCTGAAAAATGTGTGTGTGGTGGGCATGTATTTACAATTGCACTGGAAACCAAAGTGATGTAAAATATATCATAGCAGGATTCCCACTCACCTGGAAAAGTCAGGGAATCCAGCTTAGCAATAAAATGTCCTGGAAAAGTCAGGGAATTTCACTAAAACTGTCTGAAAACCTGGAAAAGTCAGGAAATTTGATAGCTTATTCTTTGAGGTTTATTTAGCTACAGCAGGCATTTAATGTTAGATCGTTTTTAAATTACTTTCAGGCTAATGTGCCTGTTGATTCCTTGTAAGTGGTTTACCACATTACTGATGTTATTAGTAAATTAAACATGCAATCGTTTAATTGGTTATATTTCTTACTTTTTATGCTTAGCTTCGTAGCATAACAGAAAATCAATAAAATATAACATGAACTTGGACGAAGCTATCGTTGCTCACAGGTTTCCACAATTTTGATCACATGATAAAAAAGAAGGGTTATAAAACTTCGAGAGTGCTCCACTGACCTACATTCCTGCTTGAAGATGGCAGCACAATGCGTATACGACATAATTAAGTTCTCCCTGACCTCTTCCGGCCAAAATTCAAATTACTGAGAGTAAAATCATATCTCAAAGAAATCATTTTAAAATATACAAATAATAAAAAATGAAGCATAAAACACGCAATAAGAACCAGTGCCAACAGTGAAGAAGCAATTTAAGAAAAGAATAGTTAAATATTTTGATGTATCTTTAATTTCATGCAACGTGATATTTATTTTCCCATGGAATTATTATGTATTTACAAAATAGGGTTCCTGGAAATTTCTGAGTAGTGACTTGGAAAACCTGGAAAAGTCAGGGAATTTGATCTTGACAAATGAGTGTGTACTTTCAGAAAACATTATAAACACTAAAACTGAAGTGATATAATCGCCGTTGCAAACTGTAATGCTAGATATTGTTTGTGTTCATCTTAATGTGAAGGTGCAGCTATCAAAATAAGTTTTTTTTTACTTATATAGTGCGGATTATTAAAAACAAAACAATGAAAGCGACCGTATTAAATTTTGATACACTAATTTTCCTAAAGCCAGTACACTGTATTTTGATGATATCAACCTTGACATTTATTTCATTTAAAATGTTATAATTTATATGGCATGGAAACGGCGCCGTTATAACTACGTTTTTACGTTTTTCACATTTTCATATCGCATTAAAAATATTTTTTTTCTGTTCGTCCATTTTATCATTATTCACACTAAAACTAAAACACACTACAAAGCTGGATCTTATATTGATCGTTTTTATGCAAGATACGTGGAATAATATACGATTTGGCGATTCATGGTATTCAATAAACTGTTCGTATTCTTCTGGAGGAAGTTGCAAAATGCTTAATATCTAGATAATATCCTGGAATAGCATTTAATTCTAAACGCATTAGTTTCTAACTTTTTTACAGCTGAATTACCCGTTTCTTTTCATTAGTAATATTATAAAGGTCCATGGAATGTGGAGTTCCGTTACGCCTACAATGCAATTATATTTTTGATTGAGATTAATATAATGGCACAGTTTAACAGAATGAACTGTTTTATTTGTTGGAAATTACTATTAAAAGCATTTGAAACGGGCATTATGTAAAAGCTTTTATCAAATGATGTCTTATTTACGACCGTATGGATTTTTTATTAACGCGTGAACTTATACCTTCATGGTAATCTGCTCATTTTATAAATAACATGTTGTACGTTTAAGTATTTATTCAGAAAGTAGCTTTTGTTGCTATTAATAATTACTTTTAGCATTTTTATACCTAAAATGAACTATTTTTAGGTACGCCATACCAATCTTTATAAGTAGGCGGAATATTTTTAATACATCGTTCAATAATAAATATTTCCTGTGACCGCTTTTGTAGATTTACCTTTTGAAACTTGTTTTTGAATTTGAAAATTCGAACCTAATCGCCAGGCTGTAATACACATTTATTTTGTTACTTTTTTTACTACTGTATAAAGTATGCCATATTTAATTCGCATTGTGCAGGAATGGCTAATATACTAGATTGTGTAGAATAATTATGATTATATAAAAACTTTGGTTAAAAAAGTTTATATATCTATAACTGTCATTTACTGTAAAATATTTCTGTAATTATCATTTAGCGTTTTTATGGCCCTTTCTGCAACAGCAGCTTTTATTTCCGAAAATAGAGTACAGTGTTTAATGTGATTAACAAGCCTTGAACATCCGTATAAGATCGAGTGCCTAAATCAGTCTGGCAATTTAGTTTTGGAATTTGTATCGAATTTAACATTTTTTCAATACTATTTCTACTTTAGCTCCTTTCTTCATATTTAACAGTGCACACAAAATAAATCCGGTAGAACAATTAATTACAAAGAAAATATAACAATAAATATAATTAAAGTGTTTTACAATTTGCATATCCGATTAATCTATTTGTGTTACCTCGTGTGGACAACTCACGTAATATTTGTTTCTTGAATATATTTTAAATACAGGTTTATGTAAGGTGTATAGTAGAGTGGGGAAATTACGCCCACCTAAGAACAACTGGTTATATCTCAGAAACTACTTGAAAGAGAATCTACTTTTTAGTTGTACATTATACCTTGGTCTTTTAAGTAAACCACTGCAAAGTTTCACACTTTTGAGAACCATATTACATAACATTTTTTAAAAAAAAAAAAAAACAATACAAAGGACGAAATTGCCCTCCTATGTGGGGTAAATACGCCCATTAGGAAAATGCATTGTAAATAAATACCCCTTTATGCATGTTCACATATTTCCTATTTATTTATTGCGCATTTTGCGCGAATTACAAGAAAATATAAAATTACAGGTGATTTCAAAATAAAAGTAAAAGGTAATGTTAAACAACCATATAATTAATTAACCATATAGTTACACAACTATATAATGAGCTATTCCGCCCACTACGGGGAAATCACGCCCAGGCCGGGCGCAATTCCCCCAATGTATGGCGTTTCTACCACAAGAAGGCTTAGAACCACGCGATCCTCAAACTCTGATAAGAGCTGCATAACTACAAGAAACTCAAATCTACTACAACCACAATAATTCTGTTACATTAGGTGATTTACCTTGTATCTTACTCTTTAAGAAAAATAATAAGGACAGGTAGCGAAACTATATTTTTGACTCCAAAGCAAAGACGACTTGCACTCCACTCCTTTCTTCTTTGTCACTATACTTTCTTGTTGTCCGCTAGTTGGCAGTACCATGTACGTGTTTCTATCGTTCACCGTTTAATCGTTAGAGGGGTGGGCGGGATTATCCGACTGGGCGGGAATCCCCCACTCTACTCTACTTATCTTGACTTAATTTAACGTCTTGTTTATGCACCTTCCATGTTCTTCAAACATTCCAGAATAGCTTGTCGTGTCCATATAGCGTTTGAAATGTATTAGAATGGAAATTCCATCTGATATTTGAGCTTCGAGAAATTCTTCTACCATCAATCTCATCAAGGACCACCAACCATCCTTTACGACGAAGGTGAAAAATGATGTTTTCCTAAGTGTCGAGAAAACAAACACACGTCTTTATTTTGACTTAATGACTGTGTCAGAATGATATTACATAAATGCGCGTAACAATGTACATAATACGGAAAAGGATATTCTTCCTGTACATCTGTTTGCATCCTTGAGTGTTTGCCAATCATCACATTTGCTTCATCATAACTTTGAAAAACAACTTTTGCTTTTTGGTTCCTACAGTTACCTTCATAATTTCCATTACAGCCCTCCCAGAGAACAGGCATCTGGCCAACAGGATTTAAGAAAGTATAAATCTTTCCATTGCCCATCCAGTGTGCAATGTATAGCATAATACAGTTATAATTTGAAACATCCGTAGTTTCATATTTTATGATCCATAGAAACTCACTTTCGGCAATTTCCGAAAAAACAAAATGCTTTCACGATAAACTTACAATATGCACTGCAATCAATCATAATGAATAGCTTTGGAAATACCTTTAGAAACTTTAACATCCTTCTATTTTCCTTTAACGATGACTTCTAGTGATGAAGTAAAATGTACCAGTCCCCGGTTATTATATTCACTTTTTTCGTCATGACTTCTCATGACTAGTTCAAATTCGCCGCAAAATTTAATGCAATTCGTGAAAGGACATAATGATGTTTCCGAACGTTGACATTTTGTCATTCAACATTTTTTCGAACGTCTAATTGTTATATTATTTCATTGTTCCTGAAACAGATAAATCTAAACACACATTTCGTGAGAAATAGATTCCTCGTGTGCTTTATTTTTTGTGTCAAATAGCCTAAATCTAACTCCTCTGATGGTGTTCATTCACCATCTTTTCCTTCGACAAAAATTACACAAGGGAAACTCAACAGTCTCTTAATGGTATCACACCCACAAATCCAATTACTTCTGTTGTAAAATTTAACTTTAAATATCTTAAAACTTCCTTACCTCGATTTGTTTCATTTTGTTTTATCTCGAGAACAGAAAGAAGCGTCTCCCAACTCTTTGATGTTACATTTTCTTCTAATGTTAATAATGATTTTTTATTTAAGAAATAGATCGCAATTCATATGTTTCACTGCACAGGCTACACGCAATACATTAACTAAAACAGCCAGTACGGTACACTTCCACTCACACTTAGGCCTTGTCCTTCTTCAATTTCTTCGAAATAGCGTCAGTGGACGACATGGCGAAAATATAAAACGGAACACAACGTACTATTACACTTCAAACTAATCCTATGTTTAATAAAATGAACAAGATTGATATATTACGTCGTTTATGTAATATCCATCCATGGCACTGTATTTCGCAGTTTAAGACACGTTTGGCACCCGACAGCAAAACTACAACATTTAAAGAAGGAACCCGTGGTCCGTCTGTTCTCTCCTTATCAACAGATACCCCTGTTGAAAACTCCACACAGCAAATATCTCGAAAGCAAACGAAAATTGTAAACAAAACGCTGCTAATGAAGTCGACAGTCATTGGGGCCAGGAAAATTAAAGTGGATAGAATTTGTCACTTTGCAGCATCTTCACACAGCGGGTATTAGCTACCAAGCCATGCAGCGAGAGCTTACGTGCACCTTCCCAATTACAGCACCAAAGAGACCATTCTGCCTTTCGTCCCCTCGAAAAAGTATGTTGTGGTGCACATTCTCGAAAATGGCGAAAAGCCAGAGGAATGAGAAAACACCCATAGGCTTATAAACTATTGAGAACGTTTCATAGACGGGAAATAATATTACCATTTCTCACGTTCCACTGGAGAGCACTTCTATAATACTAATTATCTCTGCATTAAAAAATGTATATTTAAGTGAATTAATTTTATTATTACTCCTCTGAAATACGTAACGGCTCAGTGAACCATTGAACTCAAGACATAGACGGCCGCTACTAGTTAGCCTCACCATCAGTAGATGGGTATACAAAGGACTAATCACACTATGTCAAAAATGTCAATACCATAACGCAGCTTCAAAACCAAAGTGATGATTAAATGAGAAATAATATATATTAAAGAAAATATACTCACAACAATAAGGAAATAGTAAATACGTGAAGTCCATAGAGTCCAGTTATTATAGGAATAGGTGAATCCGTACGCACCATCTGAAATTGTAGATGGCGTTTATAGTAATCAAATGCTCGTATGGTTGTTAAGTATAAGCCTAAGCAAATGGTGAGAATGAGTGCTTGAGTAGTTTCTTTTTAATTTTCTTCCACTAAACTGTGATAGGTCCAGGTTATTTTTATTCCTGAGGTCAGGCAAATTGCGGTGCTTAGAAGAAGGACTTATATAGGATTGAAGGGTTAAATTCGTGCTGGAGATGAGATTATACAAAGGTCTACTGTTGGCGTTAAACGTCTAAGAAAACAGACTCTGATGATGGAAATAAAAAAAACAATATTTCTGAAACAATAAATAAGATTGTACTTCACAGATGTCCTGTTGTTACTTGTGTTGTGTGTTGCCCTTGGACTGTGTCTTTTTGGGAGAAGCCTCACCATCATTTATTTTTATTACTAAAATAATTGGGATTACAAAAAGACATTAGGATAAAATTAGTAAAATAATTTAGTTGATCCTGTTGTGATAATGAGGGCTCATAGGGCTTCAGTTAAGTATAAGGTGCATTGATCGACTAGAATTAAAGGTGAATTTAAGGTGTTGACGTTTGTAACTGTTCTTGAGTAAAGGGATGCTAGTACTGAATATATATAATAGGGTGAGCCGAAATTTATTACAGTTGGATAATTCATCAAATCCGAAACCGCCTGGGAGGAAAAAAAAATATTTTACTCTGTAACTATCATGTGAAATTTGGACAAAATCGATCAATATATTCCTCCGCCAGTGAGTTACTTTTTGTTTTACTGAGTTATAAATGGGTTCTTTGAGCGTTTTCCAATGTAGTTGCGTTTGATGTGGGGCTACTGTTGGAATTGTTCAAATCCTGAAAGGCCTAAAGTGGAGAATGTTGCTTATTAGACGCTGTGACTATCATGCAATATTTGGACCAAATTGGTAGATACGTTTTGAACAAACCAACACCATCTTTGTTCCACTATCTTGTATAATGGACATCTTGACCACTTTAGGGTATAATATTCTTGTTTCTAAGGCTTCAGTTTTTGTTGATAGATCAATATCTCTGTATTAAAATGTGTAGCAAAAAGGAAGAAGGAATTCATAACTCTTCATCTTCATTTTAAAGTTTCCCTTTTATTTCTTGATCAAAACGTTTCAGAAATAGATGAAATATTATAAGAAACAGGATTGGATTGCAACACAGCGTTGTAAACATAATGACATACTTTTTTTTACAAATTTTATTTTTATGAAACTTGAAGCAGCCTAGGAATTACTTGACGGCCATATAAAAACCCTTTGTTTTCAAAGCCACTTCCTGAATGAAGTTTGTTCTGAATACATCCCTTTCTTGCCTTGGGTCTGCAAACACAATCAGAAGCTTCGTTATCCAATTTCACGTTGATTTCGAGGATTTAAATATGGCAAGGAAATCTTGAAACTTAACGTCTTTTCCTTATTAACTGACATAATTCCGCTTCTGATGAAACAGCAGTAACAGGAGGCTCTATGACATCGCAGTTTGACACCAAATTAGGTGCACATAATCCTCAGAATTGCTGTTCAGACTAGAAATATTCTGACGCAGTAGCATGTTTCCGGACTGACGAAATAAGAATTTCTCCGGATAGTACGGAAAACAGCATCTTTGAGATTTGGTGGCAGATATCGAGCAAAAGCGATAGTTTGCATAAGATGTTTTGACCATCTTTGAAGGAAAGGTTCCACTTTATCAGAAACCACACCTATACATATAAGCAGAAGACCGACGTGTGTGTGTGTGTGTATGTAGGTGTCTATGTGAGTGTGTGTGTGTGTGTGTGTGTAGGTGATTGTATGTGTGTGTCTGTCTGTCGGTTTGTGCGTGTGTGTAGTGAAGTGGATTTGTGAATGGACAATATAATTTTTCTCATTGTTTTTAGTTAGAGAACAATAGAAGGAACGAAAAGTTTTTGTTTGTTTTCTTAATTAAACTTGCTGTTTCCCTTCTGCTGTTACAATAAAACAATGTCATGAATGGCAACAATGCAAGTTTTTCAGTCAGAGTTGCGAGAAGATACGCAAAAAACAGAATTGATTGCGATAATGTGTGTTAAAGCTTCACTTTTTAGAATATATAAATACATTTTTGATGTTTGAATGGTAATTGTAGTCTTACAAACACAGGAACTATATCGAAACAAAGATTAATAGTTATATGATAAACAAACAGTAAAACCAAAAAGGCGTTGGTAATGGCAGAAGATGTTGACCAACTATGTCCAAATTTCGCATAATAGTAACAAAGCTTATTAGGAAATTCTTGCCATCCGAGGCGTTTCTCGATTTGAGAACAAAAATTTTACTCACCCGAATAATAATTAAATGACTGCTACCGCATACTCTAGTATTAATAGTAAAATTTGTGTAATTATTATTTGGGAAAGTAAAGATGGTGATAGTCTTGGGCTTGTTATTCCAAGGAGGTTTAGTAGAAATGTCCTGCCACTATATTTGATTATAGTCGTACTATTAGGGTGTTGGGTCGAATAATGTTTCTGGTAATTTCGATACAAACTCTAAATGGCATGAATGAAGCTGCACAGAAGAAACAACACATATAGGAAATTTTCACAACATGACATAGGGATTATTTTGATTTATCTTTTAGCACCACAAACAAATATTATATTGAAATTACCTAAACTCCGAAGTCCTGCATTGAATAAAATCGTAAGAAATTCTGTCCAACAAAAATAATTAATAAATCCAAATTAAACCAATGAAGAAACAAATTGTATTATTCCTGCACACTGCTCCAACACGAATATAACCCAGAATAGTACTTCCGATGTTGAGTGTAAAATATAAATATAAAATATAAGCTGCTCTAAAAAAAATAAACAAAAGTCAATTACACTTTAAAAAATTACTAAACAACAGTATTTAATAAGCAAAGTGCACCTAATACATTTTATAGTAGTAGGAGCTGCCACATAAGTAATACTAAAACAAACATCAAACTGATATTTTATGGACAATAAAACATTGTCTTTTAATAATTAATTATAATTAAACCTCGGCTGCCTAAACGTCCATAAGAAATATTAGCCAAACAAAACAACCCACATGAATAAAGTTGATGAGCGATTATTAACACCAAAACGCGCTAGCTTCTAAGATATTTATCGTTATAATTTTCATCAAAGCTTACCTCGTATCAGCAACAGAAGAATAAAAAGGTTTAAGATCAGCATGACGCAAACAAATTATGCTCACAGGCCAAAACCAAAATAATCTACCATTAAAGCATAGTGTTTAATTTAGGAGGAACAAACTCTAAATAAGAATAGCACGCAATAAACTATAATTTCCTAATTTTAATAATACAACAATTAAGATTATTCACAAACAGGCGCCTCGACATGTCCATTAGGCAATCATAAATGAACAAGAACCAAACTAAATAAATTAAAAAAGAAATACAGAAAACACAACATAGGTAGGAAATATTAGCAACATGACCTAGACAGAATCATTATTGATCTTCCTTAACACGACAAACCGAAATTGTATATAAACTAGCTAAGTGGATAGTGATAGCGACGAAAAAGCAGAGATGCTGTCCAACTCAGGAGAAACTAAAGAAGGCAACCCAAAAAGAAGTAGTAGCCGAATTCAAAGGCGTAAAGCAGCGAAGACAAACATATGTTTGACCAAGGAGCTGCAAGCGAAGAAGATAGTCAAGAAGAAGCAGTTAGTCTTACATTGCTAATGCAAATGATGAGTAAAAATAGTCTGAAAGGAAGATTCAGTATTCTGGATGAAAATTCAGGAAGCAAGAACTGAATCTCAGTAGTCTGAATATAAAAACATCAATAAAAATTTTAGTAGTGTGAGGAAAGATCGAGACTAAATATTCATGGAACTCAGAGCTGATACCGAGAATTACAAACAAGAAGTCAAGCAGGTTTCAACAAATAAAGAACTCTGACGAAAGCAGTTGCAAAGGAACTCGGTACTTATATAAAGAATTCTCTTGAACAATTCACGATCATAGAAATTATTTGTAATATAGAAAATCCTGATGGGAGATTGAATATAGTGGAATTTTATCTAAGAAAAGAAACACAACAAAGAGAGAATGGAATTAGAATTACTAGGTAAAGTAGAAGAGGTAAAGAAAAGGGTAACTTCATCTCAGGTGGAAGATAATGTAAGAACAATTTCAAAGACATATTACCATTCCGGAGAATAAAGAAGTGTAGCATAAATAACTAGAGATAATTGGACTCTTAGCTTTGTGCGGAAGTTATTACGTGGCTTAGAAAGAAGGAAATCTACTAGGGAAGCAAAAATCGAAGATTACAAACATATGCCCAAATGAAGAGGTAATATTTAAAACGTTAGTCCAACTAAATATCTCGAAGAATTTACTCACTCTCTTATCACTGTCAGAGCACTAGAGGAGGACTACAGCTATCTCGTTAGCAAAGCCATGATAAAAAACACTAAAGTTTGGTTTCATCTTATGAGAGTCCAAATTACCTGCTTTTATGACTTCTGCCACATATTTCTCCTAAAATACGTCGTTCAGAAGAGTATTGAAAGAAGAAAATAGAGTCTGGCAGGATAAACCAGATTTTTGTAACGTACGAAGCAAAGAACAGAAAGTGGCGAACTTCATTACTAAATTAACGAGAATAGACTCTAACATCAAAGACGAAGAACTGCTTCAGGAAGCAGTGGATATTCTCCCGAACGAACTCCGAAAGTTTTGCCACTATTGATAACACAGAAGAATTACTAAAGTTCTTAGAAAGCAAACTAATCTTCAAGAAAGAAAAGGTGATATATATAGAAAAGAAGAAAACAATTACAATATCGAATTTAAGAATATTTTATTGTAGACAAAACCAGAGTGCCCCCCGAATAAATTAAAATTATCTTATAAAGTATAGAAAAGAAAGAGTTTTTAAATCATAGGGACATATGGAGTTTACTAAGCGAATGCCGAGGCCTGTCATTTTCAGAGTCAAAGTCATAGATTTTCCCACCGATGGCCTTGACTATTCTAACGGTGTATGGCTTATCTCTGTCGAACTTGTGGCTACTGAAATATCATAGGGACACAAATGGAGAATACTAAGCGATTGAAAAGGACCTGCCAGTTTTAGAGTCACATTCGTTGTTTTTCTCACCGTTGCAGAACATGACGAATGCAACGGTGTATAGACCATCTCTGTCGGACTTGTAGTTTCTGAGATCTACGAGGGACACAAATGGAGAATACGACGCGACTATTAATAGAAAGGAAAATTAATTTTAGGGTCAAAGTTCTAGGTGTATGGCTTATCACTGTAACATTCAGTTTCTTTCATGCTTCCTGATCATGACGTATTCAGCGGCACCGGTACTGAAAATACATGGATACCATTGAGGTACATCGCCTTCAGTCGAAGTATGGTGGTTTGGTTTAAATATTTCCATAAACGTCGAATACATAATGAAAAGGCCATTTTTAATATGCCTGCAGAAGGTACAGTAAATACAAGGTAACCAAAAGAGTTTTTGCTGCTCTAGAGCACTGATAAGCAAAAAGCAATACAGTGGACAGTACGTACCTTTAGCTTTCGAAGTATGCTCCATCAGCATCCAACACCTTTTGTCAACAATGCCCTGGTGATAAAGGTCGGCGGTCTTGGACGTAAAGAAGTCCGTGGGTGCTTTTCCCAGGTCTCTTTCATTGGTGAAGGATCTCCCACGCAGGTGGTTGTTGATTGAATGAAACAGGTGGTAATATGATGCATGCCACAGTGTCTCCCAGGAAAGTTACTGAAGGGTTTTACGGGTCCTATTTGGCACGTGAGGTTTGGAAATGTCATTGAGGAAGAGCAGACCCTTGAGATACACCAATGTGGGCTTCTGCCTCAATTCGCGCTGCTCCGTTTGCAACTGCTTTGAGTAGAAGTAAGGAGTGATGGTCTGACCAGGTGGAAGGAGCTCGTAATGCACCCTTTGGCGGCAAGTCCATTATACAGAGAGCATAACTTTCGTTGGTGTAGAGTTGGTCTTGAGGTGTGAGGAACAGGGTTTCGTGGCGACAACCAATATATGATACACTTGGGAGTGTCATAGAGGACCCACTTTCTGTCAACAGTGAGGAAACGATTAAATATGGGTTTGTTCAAGTGCCGAGTGAGCAAGGACAAACAGGCTCACTCGTTGTTACTTGTTGGCTTCCCACAATGGGTGGGATACCCACTTGCTTAATCTGTATGACTTCCCTATTCCATGCAGGTGCACTCTGACTTTCAGCGGAAACATGGAATCTTTCTGTAAGTTCTTCACGCGTTAGCCCACTGTCCTTAATGATGGCTGCTTTCAGCGAATCATCATCCAACATGTGTGATCGGCCACTACAAGGTTCATCAGAAAGGCTCACATCTCCCGAACAGAATTTCTGGAACTAATACCTGGCGGTGCGTTCGATCATGGCATTCTCACCAACTGCCTGACAGCCTCACTTTAAAGTCATACAACAAACACACGCGAACAAGCTTTTTGGATACCTCCTTTGCCCTTTTACAATGGACGAGCTATGAGCGATGTGTGTCATTACCGTGCCTGTATTAACGAGGGTCGATTGTCTGACTAACTACAGATCGCTTGGCAGGTAGTACATCATTTCGTTTCCTCTCTGTGAGCGCATGATGTCAAAAACGGCAAAAAGATTTTGGTTACCTTGAAATTCAAAAAAAAAAAACATTGAGCTATGTCCCTTGGAGTCGAAATATGTTGAATTAGTTGAAATTGTTCAATAAATACCGACGATATAGTGCAACGTCTATTTTTCAAGATAGCGGCCTACGGAATCGAAAATAAATGAAAGCAACATTAAGGTACTTCCTTTTGAGTCGAAAAATGTTGGTTTGGTTGAAATTTTCCCATAAACGCCGAAGATATACAAAAAATTGCGTTTTTTAACGGAGGTCAGTGGTACCGATAATACATTAAAAACATTTAAATACATTTAAAATATTGAAATATATTTAATTTGGCCTGAGTTGAAATGTACAGGTTTGGTCGAGAGATCCCCCAAAATACCGAAGATGTAGGGAAAATTTCATTTCTCAAGATGCCAGCCGAAAACAGCTTGAACACATGGAACCGCTGAAGTAGAATCGTGCGGGTAAAAATATGTTAAAACCAATGATTTACGTCTAAATACGTTTGTTTGGGCAACATATGACTTCTGTATGATATTAGTCGGCAATATTGGATTCAACATTGCGACTTATTGATCATATAATGTGTTTCTCATTAACAAACCTTGATAATTTACCTGCACGTCAAATTTCGCTTGACTAGCTCATGTGGTTATCGTATCCAGACTATCCGGGGACTCCGTCCCCATAGCCTCCATGGGGATGCGGCCTCATACGGAAGTTTTACCCCATTTATTGCAACCTACTCTTGGTGATACACCTTCATACCAAATTTCGTTTCTCTAGCTTCAGTGGTATGGAAAATGTTTTTGGTTGTTTTTGGTGGGTGGAAACTTTTTAACGTTCTATTATAATGTCGTGAGCTGCTTGTGATGGTACATCTTCACACAAAATTTCATTTCTCTAGCAAGAACGGTGTGAAAAATGTTTTTTGGCTGCCACTTTAAACCCTAAACATCTACTTTTTTCAAAATGTTTTAATATTTGCCTAAACGACGTGTGGTAATCCTTATGCCCAATTTTGTATTCCTAGCTCAAAGGTGTGGAAAATGGATTTTAGGGTCCACCACTTTGGATCCATGATGTTGCCTTTGGGGACAATTTGTAATATTTTCGTAGCCTACTAGTGAGGATGTACTTTCGAACCAAATTCCATTTCTCTAACTCTAGGCGTTTAGGCTATGCCCCCTATACAACTATAAGTTTAGCGGCCATTTTTGGATCCAAGATGGAGAATTTTTCAATGTTTTGTAATATTTTCTTCAACATTTTGTAATATAATCCAACGGTGAATTGCTCATCTCTGTCGGACTTGTAGTTACCGAAATCTTGGAGAAGAACAAATGGAGAATACTAAGCGACGCAAAAGAACTTGCCAGTTTTAGAATCAAACTGATGATTTTCCCCACCGTTTCAGACCATGAAGAATCCAACGGTATATGGTTCATCTCTGTGTGACTTGTAGTTGCAGAGATCAAGGGGGACAAACATGCTATGTAAAAAACATAATCTTTTGGCGATTCAAAGAAAATGTATAATTCCTAACGCAATAGATTAAAATTTGGTGATCCGTAACAATTATTATAATAAATCTTCTAAGAGTTAAGATTAACTGATAAATGACTTGATTATTGCTATAAACTCAAACTTGTGAACTCCGCGATAATAAATAAGTAAAACAGACCAATGTATGTGTTTGTATGTAAGATCAGATAATCTGCCAAACAAGATTTAAAGACAAAATCTCAATATATATGTGCGTATGAATACGAATTTAAATTGTATCACGTGACGCTGTGAAATCAGATAAGCAGAAGTATACAGGCATGTCCAGGGTGGTTCTGAATCAGAACTCCCTGGGCAACAGCCCAGACCACATCAAGCACTCTCGGTTGGTGTGCCTTTTCTTAGACAATAGTCCACTAATAAATCAAAATTCAAACATTCGCAAATTTTTATCGTGTTTTGCTTTATTATTAGTTTTCTTTGCACTCTGGTTTATCAACTATTTTTGCATTACCTGCCTCTCGTACTTCTGCTTGTCATTAGCCAGATAGGCAAAGGTTCCTTTTTACCTATTTCGGTGTTTGGACCTTATTAGCCATCATCAACAATCTCTGCTCGTCTTCATCAGGGTAGGTGGAATCCTAAACCTAAGCGTTCTCCCCTTTTCAGCCAGGCGGTTAAATGCATCCTCAGTCCTGCTCGTCTTCAGCTAGGCAGGCGAAGTACTCAATCTTCATTAGTATAGTGCTTATCTTCAGCCAGGAAGGCTTATACTACGGAACCAGGTTCCTCTTCGTCTTCAGCTAGGCAGGCGGAATCATTCACACCTCCTAAATGCGTCAGCTCGTCTTCAGCAAGGCGGATAGACGAATTCCTCGCTCCTACTCGTCTTCAGCTAGGCGGGTGGGGTCCATTACATTCCTCGTTGTGCTGTTCGTGTTCAACTAGGCAGGCGTACACTACTCATCCTCTTAGAAATTTCATTTTCCGTATGTCCTGCTGTGTTACTAATGAGAATTTTCCTTTCAGCAAGCATTCGGTCCCGCACTCTAAAGGGCCGTGGCAAAGTATTTATTAATTATAAGGGAAAGGCGTTTTTCATTCATTTCCTCGGGTGCATGTCACGTTACAGTAGTTTACAACATTGTACACAATTTGCAAAATTGTACACCTTCTCCGAAAATAAGTTTAACATTTCAGGTTACATAATTTTTACTTTCTTTCATTATATGCAATACCAATACCAAGACCAAGTACGCGATATGGCTCGACCCGAGTAGTAAAGTATATACATCATTATGATTTTTCGAGCAGTTTTGTCTTTGAAAACATTTATTTCAAAACTTCTCTTCTTAACATAAAAAAGTTGTAGGATACCAGTCAGGATTAGTGCAATCGAGTAGTGTTAGAGTGACGTACAATAAAACTGAATATTCATAGTTCCAGCCATATTCCAAACAGTTGTTTTTCTGCCACAGGCTTGATGCTTAACAAGATAGGTTTGTAGCAAGATTGGCGTGAATGTTTTGTAGCAAATTTGTCCCATATCAACTAACAAGTTTGTTACAAGCTTGTAACAAGGAAGCAAATTTTCAATATCAAACCACCTACAATCTTGTTGCAAGTGTGGGTGTTATCTGGGCTACTGGTCTTTTGTGTTAAATGTGATGTATATCATGTATAATAAAATTTATGAAATGGAATATTTCAGTAAACCTTATTTGTCATTTGACAAGTCTTACTACAATAATAATGTAAGTGCTACGTTTATTCAATCATAAACTGCTGTCATATATAATTTCATTCTGGAGACAATATTTCATTTGGAGTTGTCATGTCACGTGTGTCCCCATTTGCCACGTCTTTGCCAATAGTATCTGTAACCTTAAGAATATCGTATATGATCACATATAGCATACATTGAATTAGCTTTTTTCTTCTTACATCAACAGCTTTCTATGGACTTGTCTAGCGATGAAGAAGACTCTATTTTGGAGACGATGGAAAGCCGGGGTTTGTTCGCTTGAAGTAAGTGTGTGATTTCAAAGTTTTAACATTAAAACGGTACAACTACAAATATTTGACAGTCGGCTAAAATTTACGATGCACATGATTTATAAAATGTTCCTTTGGACATTCTTGGATACAAAGTTTGAAACACAAGAAAACCAAAAGCCTTGCGTTTTCGACGTCTAATGAGAAGGTATGATCACATACAGAAATAAGTGTCTTAGGTTCTGGAAAAATGATGTGAGTTGAAGTTAAGGTACTGACAGAAACTAATACACGCTCTTGCGTACTCAGCGCAGCCATAGATCGAATAATGGCAAAGGCAAATGGAAATGTCGAAGAAGTTCGATCGAGAATGTCGGCTTTTCGACTTTAATGTAGGCTTGTCACCAGCAGAATTAAGTTGTTGGAGATAATGCTTTGGATAAACACACTGCAAGGCATCGCTTCCACAAATCTAAGGCCAGGAGACTTAACTATGTTTGATGAAACCGCAGTAAGCACCCACAGGTCCTGGAAGAAGAGTCTGTGAAATCGAACTATAGAGCAAGACAGCAGACAACGGTGTGGTGAACTTTTCGAATGCTACCAGGTTCTCATGAAACAGTCAGACTGAATCTTCACCTCATATGGAAGGTTTGAAAACATGGGTACCCACAACACTGTCGGAAGACAATAAGAACCGAGTAACAGATTGTTTGTAGTTCCTTTATCGGTACCGCAACACACCCATATTGAACTGCATAGCTACCAGTGACGACACGCTCGTCCAGTGTTGAAAAGGGTCGTACAGCGCAATCATCAATTGTCTATAACAGGAATTCTCTAATCCATCACGATATATTTTCGAACACCATCACTGTCCGAAGCGTGGTGCGAAAACTTAATTTCAATGGATGAGTAGCTGTAGATAAGCATCTCACATGCGCATGCCAAAAACCCCTTACGTGATGTAAGGAGAATTAACACAGAAAACCGTTGAGCGGAAAGATGAATTACGATAAACAATGTAGCGATTCGATGGTAGGTTGTTGTTTGGGCGAATGTTTCGTGAAGGACATTTACCAGCTTGCATACTGCTGACTGTGATTTTCGGTTGGAGTATGATTAGAGTGTGGTCATTCTTACACTGCAGGAGACTTGCCCCCTTCTTCCTTTACGTGGTACTGTCACAGCACAAAATTATGTTGAAAATTTAAGCACTTTCCTGCTACCTACCATAGAGCATCAGTTCGGCTTGTTTCTTAATGGGCAAGGAACCATCACTAACTGCCGGGATTGCGGGTGAGTGGTTTGATGACAACAACGTCCGATCGATAAATGGGGCTGCGCAGAGTCCTGATTTTGATCCGATAGAACAACCCTGATACATTTTGGAACGTAATCTTCTTGATAGATCACACCGACCAACATCGACACTTGGAAAATATCTACATATTTAGTTGGCCACGTATTCTATCTTCTAACACATAAGCGATTTATGTTCCTTTGACAAAATAATTAAACAGTTATTGTAAGCTTAAAATAGTAATCGGTAAGGTTTTTGAAGGAGTTATAAAACGGCATTTCTTAAACTTTAAATTGTATCAATTTGCGAAAGCATTACTTTCTCAAATAGCGGCAATAGAGACGTTTCTTGTTGCAGAAATCGCATCATGATCTCACAACAAAAAACAATGAAAATATCACCACTAGCGATGGGAAAGATACTGCAAAATAGGATTCACATATACAGTCAACAGCAATAGTTAGAGAACAATAACAATCTGGTCCTGTCAAACTTTCCCTGCCAAGAGATAGCCCTCAATTCACATCAGTGAACTTTAAGGTTTTCCACTACTAATGCTGCTTCCACTTTTCATCATCATGTTCCAACAAGTAGTCTCTCTCAAAGTGATGGAATAGATAATAAACGTCCAGCAGCAGATCTGTCTAATGACGATAAACTAATTATGGTACCTCCTTCTATCAGTGACCTCTCTACTGTAAATAATACATCAATGTTTGGTTCTCCTCAAGGAAAAGCTGATAATAACCGAACGTACAACCATAAAACTTAAAAAAACTATCTTCCCAAACTGCTTCCTCTGTCGACCAATAGAACAAGATGTCTATATGCTCTCCCTAGTTTACAGAAAGATCTCACACATTGGACCGATGTGCATTTTTAAGACTGTCTGAGCATTAGCAAAAGTTTTAAAAATAATGCCCATTATTAAATTGTTGCTTGTGTTAGTTTTTGGTGGATGTTAATAATTTGAAACAACGTGTCCAGCTTTATTGTTAAGGCCATTGAAGATGAATGTGCCGCGCTAAAGTTTCATAATTTAGGAACTAGTTTCTTTATGTATTGTGTGAAGTTCAGCTATAGTTGGTTAAGATAAAAGATAAAATGAATTGTATGGGCGGTAACAGCATGCTATAGTTCGTGTTTTATTATACGACGTTTTATAACTTTGCATAAACAAATCAGTTTTCGTTAATATGTAACACAATTTTCATAAATCAATTTATGTCAGTATGTAACACAATTTTCTTCTCAAATCATTTGTTTACAAGGCACTAATGTACAATCAGTGGAACAATCTTCTTTTTCTAAGGAATACAAACATTTTACTTATTCCTTTTAGACAAAAATTTGATGGAACAGTTAATCCTCTTCATGAATTTCTTCTCTTCTCACAGAACATTGCTTCTCACATGGTTTTAGATACAGGACATTTACAATTATCAAATCTTACTTATTTTGTACAACAATATATTTAGTAAACATACACATTTCACAAAATGAGAAGGACAGTATCAAATCACTAAAAACTCTCGACACCTTTCTCTCTTCTAATGAACCTTATAGTACAATACTTTTACTTAGCGACTGCAATGTGACTCTGCTCAAATTCGACCAGAAAACTGTAATGAAATCAAAACCAATTGATAAAGAAATTTATCCCATTTTTGTGCCCGTATTGTGACTTGACAAATTTATGACGAATGTTTAATTGTACCTCTTTTCAATATATTAGACATAATAAGTTGGTATCCTTACATACTCTGTTCTTGTAACGTAACGGTTTACTTCAAAAATCAATACGTGCTGCGAAAGACGACTAGAAAGATGGTAGTACTTCTACCAAAAACTGGGAGGAAATTGAAAATTCTAAAATTGTATAATCACTCCTCAATATAGATTATACAATTATACACAAAGGTTATAGGTAATCGTTTATCTCGAGTCCTTCCTTCTTTACTTCGTAACTCCCAAACATATGCTGTAGATCAATATATCATAATATGTACATTGTTAGGGACTGTATTTATTATGCCAACAGGTATATTTTAAATTTAGGTAACATATTTTTAGGTCAGTAAAAAGTTTGATTTTGTAAATCATATATATATATATATACATCAGCCCCTATGGAAATATGGTTCTTGAAATTATTTTACAAATACGCTTTCTATTATATGAGACAAAATGTTTGGTACATATTTCTCATTTTGCCACTCCTTTTTTTTTCTATTGTTGGGGAATAATGTACGGAGATGCACTTAAAGCACCGCTTTTTTCAGTGGTTGATTCCTTTTAAGTTCAGAAATACTTGTACTATTGTTTCACCGTATGCTTTTCATGCAAAATCTGGTACTTTATCTTCAACTTTTTATGCAGATAATGATTATCTTTTAATGATTTTTATCTTGCAATAACATCTTTATAATTATTTTACAACTTACACTAATGTATCTGGATCAAACATTAATATAAGTAAGTATTTTGGTGAATGAAAGAATCGTTTAAATTCTCTTTTAAGTTTTAACTACTGGTCTTTTGAAAGTGATAAGTCCTTTCGTATATATTGGGGAAATAAGTCAAGTTGGGAAGAACAAATTGGGATCTTCTTTAACAGCAAAATGGAACCGCTTGTTCCTACATCTTTCCTATCGTCGAAGTTGCATTCTTGTTAATTATTTCATTGACTCGGAGTTGAATTATCGTTTTGTTATTCTTCAATCCTCTCGTCCATTCTTCTGCAAAATATAATTTTCAAATAATTTACAATGGTAATTACCGGTTTACCCTTACAATCTTTTTTCATCCACAAAAAGAATGGACTTAGATTACATCATCTAAATGTGCAACTTCATTAAAGTCGTTTCAAATATTTAGAGGCGTATTTTGCGAATCCGGTCCACTTTTCAACCAAATGTTAACTTGGTAATTGTTTCCTAAATATTTTGCTCATATCCTAGTATTCTCTTTTCCTCTTGGTTTCTTGTTCCTTTGGAATGCCTCATTCTAGCATTTTATGATAGTATCTTTCAGCTTTGGAAAATAATTCAGCGAATCCCAACATCTGAGAATCTATTGTGCTCTTTAATTCAAAAATGTATATTGCTTCTTGCTTGTACTTATTTCCCTATAATCAATTCTAATGCCACTTTAGATTGGGAGCTTTAAAGATAAAGATAAAATGAGTTTTATGGGCGGTAACAGCACTATGGCATAGGCCCGTCCCGATGGGCCGTTTTAAATATTAATATCTATGCAATTGATGAGTTGCTAACTTCTCCTGAATTATGGAGTCTGGATTTTTCCGTTCCATGATGTCAGTATACCCAAAAAGTTGGGACTAACACATTCACGTGCTGCTATTGTTAACTATAGCTCAAATATTTTTTTTGCTAAAACTAATGTGTGTGCAGTTCTATTGCTGGTCTACATCTTCGGTGGCAATTTTGTATTTCTTTTCCTTTTAATAAGAAGACTCTTAGGCAATATTTGTTCGTCAGAATTTATATTACTAGACCAGTGTAGTTCAATGTAATTTCCTGTAGTTAGACTTTTCTTGATCCCAAATATATCGTTCTTTGAATACCTAGTTCGAGGTACCCAACATGCTGAATTTGTTCTATGGAAGAATTACCACATATTTCCTTTGTTCAGTTGGGGAGTACTTCCTTCTGATATATATGTCCATGGTGCCCGACACATCCGCAACGTACTCTTGAACATCTAGTGTACTGGTGGCCCATCTCTAAGGAACTTCGGCATTTATTTAGTCTATATTCATCTTAATAATTCTAGACTCTGTTTTTTTTCACTCTTTAATGTATGCTTTATTTTCCAGAGAAGCACCTTAGCCTTTGTTTACGAAATTGCCTTCTTGTTATTAGTAATAATGTAATTTCCACACATTCAAAGTGTAAGTTAAAAAAGGTTGCCTTCCTTTCCTCAATATCAAATATTTTGTGAGTCCAACTCAGACAAAGACTTCAAAGTGAATACTCCCATGATGATTCTAAATAATGATACGTTTTGTTTTGTTTGGTCTATTGGTAATATATTATGTAAGCCTAATAATATAATTTTCTTTAATATTAAGTATGTGATCATGTAATGAAGTAAATGCTAGTTTTTGTCAACTGTTATTGTTTGATATGAAAGCATATTTTAGATTTGGAGTAATTGTAAAACTACACTGATCGAATAAAACTAATATATATATATATATATATATATATATATATATATATATATATATAGTAAATTGACATGAATTTTGCAACGTAGTAAGCGTATAAACATGTGCTATCTGTTTATAAACAATTAGTGGAAAATGGAGGAAGCCGCCAACAGCAACCAAAGACAACCAACGACATCTAGAAGTGCAGATTCAGCGTTCCTGGGACAGACGCTCTGGTATAAAATGCGTCGGGCTACTACAAGCGGCACTATTCTGCTACAGGAATAGTTAACTCTCCTTCTCCTCTTCCCGCCCCTTGGTCGATCCTGCTACGAGGTAGGACATCCTATCTTACCGCCTTATCTGCTACGGGATAGGCAAAACTCCCTAAGTCCATATCTGTTACGGGATTGGATTTTCCAAACACCACTATAGCTCGATTCGCCTACCGGGCTGAGAGCTTCATTTCTCTCCCAGACACCAATCCGTTGCTTGGGCCAACGTCAACAGCAACCAGAGGAAACTTATATAGAGAAAGTAATTGGAATACTTGTAACCATAGTTTTGTACGAGAGACTCTTTTTATTAACTTTTCTGACTTGTATTTCATTTTTAAAAAAGTGATAGGAAAATCCAAACATAAGTCCTTTTATTGCTCTATGTGCTCTACCTACCAAAGAACAAATTATTGAGTAACGGCGCCAGACTCAGATAAACTGAGCGTTGCGAAAGCAATTAAGGCGCATCCACAAGAAAACATTACGATATATATGGGAGACCGGGATAAAGTGGTCACCTTAAAGATCGTTTGGCTATGCCCCGTACAGTTTTTGTGCTCTGAGTTAGGATTTTGTTGGCATGTTGTACGGATATTATCATCCTTTTTATGTGAAACTGAGAGCCAAACAACGTTTGATATTTTCTAAATTATATGTTTTGTAACTAGGTACAAAATGACCACTTTACCCCGGGTACATGGGTAAAGCAGTCCCATAACAAAAACCCATTATATATCTGAAGTTACATCAAACATAATGCAAACATGCTAATCACATCTGCCCAAGTTATTATACAAAAGCGAAAAAATAAACAAGTGTTCTTAATTTTTTATCAATGCAGCAGTAGTTTTGAACATTTCCAAAATATCTATTGAACAGAGAAATAAAACACCAGCCCATTTGTCGCGGCTACACACACAAGTAACATATGAACGCCTCACAATCAACGTCCTCAAGTCCTGCATATGTGTCATGAGCCGATTTCAGAGAGGGACCGTTTTGCCGCACTTACACAATTTGTAGCAAAACACTGTAGCACAGCATGTTGCCATTTGTCACTCTCATGGTTGCTACATATATCTGATGTTCGATCTCTTACCGAGAAAATAAAAGTAGTTTTAATTATATATCAGCCATACTATTCGAGTATGTTTAGATATAGTAAACGGCTTACCTTAGATCAAGATACTTCAAAACGTGATTTCCTGAAATATCTCAGCCGCTGTTCTCGTCCGATCACTGAAACTGCTACAACACACCTGCACGGAAAAAAATAAAAGGTTACTAGTAACCCAAAAAAAGGTTGATCTAACCGAGTGAGTTGGTAAATATAGAGCTTAATAAGTGCAAGGTTACGGCAACCCAACTGAAAAGGTTAAATCCAGTGGGTTGATTTAACCCTGCGGATAGGTTGTTTTGAAGGGTTATGATAACTAACTGCATTCGGTTAGTTTAACCTAGCAATCAGTTGCAGCGATTAACTTACTGGGTTAAGCCAACCGAGTTTCTAAGTTACTTTAACTGTGCTAATCATTAACTGCAAATAAGTAAATCGGTTGATTTAACCTATTTTCTTGATCCTACTTGGTAGATGTAACCTTGGATGGGTTATTGCAACTATGTTCATGGTAGTTGCAGTAACCGAGAAACAAGGTTACGCCTACCACGTGCTTATCAAGACAAGCATGGCTAAATGTTCTTACTGGCCGGCACGGAAATGATCACATCTGCGCGCCAACATGACTGTAATTAACAATAATTATGTTCTCGCACCATAAATAATAATTTGATATGTACAATTCTATCTCTCAGACCATATTGGATAATTACGTGTGATAGTTTTTGTCAATTACAGCCACGTTGGCCACTTAAATGTGGTCTTCTCGGTGTCGTCAGTAAGAATGTGGGGATAAACTTTACTTTATGGCCCGCAGCTTCCGTCAGCTACTGAAGCACATATATAGTTCCTTGCGAATAATTAACTCAGGCAGCTCTATAAACACCTACCAGCGAGCAGCAGTCCAAAAAGTGTTGAGAGAAACGGTGTCATTATCATTTCGTTAAATACACACTCGAGTTGATCAACACATAATAAACATGGCGTCTGCGAAGGAATATTTATGGCGCACTTTGTGTTATGAATGATATGTGATTTTCGACAAAATCACGGAAAGAACCTCAGGCGATTGAAAAGGGGTTTGTTAAAGTCAAGTCGGGTATTATTATTTCATTATACGTGATGTACATCGCGTTTAGAACATACTGCATGTGCTTGCCCTCAACGCACAAGAAGTAGTCGTCACTCTCATTTCACACCTCTATGACTCGAAAATTGGTTATATCTTGCATTTCAACACTTCTTCACACATCGGAAATGTTACATCTCACCTGTAAATTTCACATATTTTGACGGCCTTGCCCAAAGTTACCTAAAGACCTTAAAATTTTGAATTCAGTTTTACATATTTTGCGAACCATAAAGTGAACCTGAATGTGGTCCCATGTCGTGATCTGCATTTCTTAAAATATAGAGCCCAGCCTTGTACTCTTTTGAGTACAAGTTCCTTATTAACCCTTTCGGACGAGATAATTTTGGCGCTTGGTCTTTCTATTCCCCTCCACACACACACACACAAAAGTAGAGCCCTAATTTATTGTTCTGTGCTAATTACAACCAGAGTAACACAATGAAGCTTACGCGATAACGAAATTTGTTTCCCCGATGGGATTAAGAAGTACTAGCAACTTCTCAGCATTCGGAAGGACTCAAATAAGAGTTGTTCGATTCTTGTTGTAAACATGTTAATAATGTAAATAAGTAAGTCCATTTAGTTACCATACGCAAGGAAGATTTTTTTAACAAGGATTCGTTACGTACCCGCTTGTAGCTCTCATGTACATATATTTATGCGGGAATAGCAAAGGATTTTCAATTTCTCGTTCGTAAAGTTCCAAACTTTTGCGAAACTCAACATATTTTGCAGTTAAAAATATATTCAAATATTGTTCACCATTCAACTGTTTCAAAATATCAACCGACTTTTTTTTTAATTCAGGTGAGCAATAAATAAAACTTTCAACATTATTTAACGTAAGTAAAATTGTTATGGAGTTCTTTAACACTTTTCGGTTGAATTAAATTTTTAATGCCTTTAGACAACTTTGGCTCAGGCCGGTGGAATGAAGAAAGTGAGAGGAAACGGGAGAACCCCGAGAAAACCTACGCACACGGTGTTTGTCCACCACAAAACCCAAATGCACATGCAGGGTTTGAACCGACGACCCCAAGCGTCAGAGATGAGCGCTCTAACTATTGAACCAGCGCCGCCCAGCATTTTTCGGTGTATAAATTAGTGTCATATGTAAGTATATTCAGGAACGTAACTGCTCTCCACAGAGCACTTACATAAGACATGCGAATATTGAAATAAGGCAAATAAGTGAAACAATTTATAACTTATTTGTCTTGACAAACTGCGATTTGGTAAGCTGAGGTATCATTCAACGAGACGTTAATTTAAAATATTTCAAGAACCGCAACCGCCCGAGAATAAGCGCAGAATCCATAACTTATTACAGGAATGAAAAAGTTTAATCGGAAGATGCATTTACAATATAAGAAAACAGTTATAAGGGTGCCTTAGAACCTCAGAAACTGACTGAAGGATCTCAACGTAAAAGTAATTATTTTTTAAAAAATAGCAATAATATTAAAATTATAATGTTTATTACGTTACATTATGCTAATTTACATTGAATAGGTAAACGCAAATCTGCTCACTTCTATCTTGAATCTTTAATGCATAAAAAACTTATTACTTTATTGGTACCGGTAACAGAAAACCAAAGAAAACTATCTTAGTTTTGAGGAAACAGACGTTACTAATGAAATGTTGGAATGAACATCACAGAAAAATGAAGCGTAAGTAAATACGCATTTATATTTACATGTAAGTAAAAGACCTGTAAACTATATGCAATATGCAGGAAGCTAAATTTTTCAGACTATGTAAGTTTTGCTACATTTCAGTAGCACAAATAAATGGAAACATACACAAACACTATACATTTCAGACTACAAACTAATCAATGAAACGAGAAGCCTCAAGGTCACAATAAAGCTGCTGGTAAACATTAAAAATGTTGCTTCTTATTAATACTTTATATTCAGAAACAATATATTTTTTTCAAACATTAGTTGACGAACCTTCATAGAGAAATTGAGGACATGGCCATAAGAAGGGCACATAGACAATGCTAAAGCATAGGGCTATGTGCCCTTTTTCCGGCCATGTCCTCAATTATTCCTGTATCTGTGTTAGAGAGTTTGTAACTGAAAATTAATGAATAATACATAACTCGTAGTCGTATAAACCACTACATATTTTATTTACAAGGATGTTTTACATTTTCAAGTTAGATATTACACATAATTTTTGAAAACATGTCCTGGTAGAATGTAATATGATTTCTCCCAATACGTTATTGAATAAAACACGTGTCACTCTAAGTCAAATCAACGTAAAAATGTTTTGACACCAACCATATCGAATTTTGCGATACTTAGTAATGTAAACGCACCAGTAAGGGACACTTGA
>JAGDQP010005945.1:47623-75126 GCA_022664845.1 Lepisma saccharinum | reverse complement strand
CCTTTGTCCAGCTATTATATCAAGATTCAACTGGTGAAACTGATAAAATCTTCAGAGAACTTCGGTCAGCGTGGCCGACAGCAGGATTCGAAGCTGCATCCCTCCCCGGTGCCGATCCAGGCTCTCAAAAAATTAAAGTTACCAATACATTAAAAGTAGTTCACGTCTGCGAAGCTCTTGTGATCCACAAATGGTACTTTATTTCTAAAAAGATTACAAAAGAAATATTACATCAAACGTCCAATAACCAGTTAGTTTTGCTGCAGTGTGTCGAGATCTCTCCTTCAGTTAATATTAATAAAAAAAATAACGAAGCAGATGAATTCATGATGTATTTAATATTTTAACAATGTTCCAAAAGTAGAAACTAACCTTATATTTTTGTCTTTTAAATATGGCTGACCTGCATTCATTCCATGTTCCCTGGCGATGAAGGTTTTTGCAACTTTTTTTTTTTTTTTACTTCCGAAATTTTGGAAAGCTTTTACTTTAAAAGTTCAAAGAAATCGCCAGCATTGGAGTAAAAAGTCTCCAAGTTTTATGCAGACAAATTAAGCATATTTTGGACATGAATCGGTTATTTATTTTGGGATTAAGTGAGGCAAATAATTCCAAGATTCCTTCAATATGAATGTTAATGCCAGCCTAATATAAAAAACATTTTATCAAACTCTGTCACTGAGAAATTTCTCATTCGATTCGATTATTAGCTGAAGTACCTAAGAAAAGTACCTAAGATTCAGGTACTAGGTACAGCAAAAAAAGTACCTAGTTACAGATACCAGGTACTGCAACTAAAATGTACCTAGGTACATGCTTTAGGTACGTGTTTTGTACCTAGGTACTGTACCTAGTTACAAAGTACCTAGGTACTACCCAACACTGTATACACCTAGGTATATATTACGATTTTATTAAAACATATCAAGCAATTTGTGTTGATCTGTCACTTAGGGCGGGGGCGAGTAAATTTGGGGGGCTTCCGTGCCCCACCCCCGTAGCTACAGGCCTAAGTGTCAGGGGAGATGACACCTAGCTGCGGCACTGTGGCCAGTGCAGCCACATCGAAATTTGCTTGTTGTGTAAACAGTACTTGACATTAGTGTTTACGACGCACTTACGAGCTATTTATGTTCATGTATTTGAGCCGGTAAAACAAATTTCGAGGTTTCAGAATAAAAAAAAAAGTTCAGGATCGAGGAGCCATTGGACCTTAACAGCAGATAAATATCTTGCAAACGATTTTTCCTTGTCTAGTGAATTTATTTGAATTTATTTTTAAGGCCTTTAGGTAACTTTGGATCAGGCCGAATAGATGATGATGGGAGAATTAGTGGAATGAAGAAAGTGGGAGGATACGGGAGAACCCCGAGAAAATACACACACTCGATGTTTCTCCACCAAAAGCCCACATGGCACTAACCGAGATCAAACCGACGACCACACGCACCAGATGTGAGTGCTCTACGACTAAGCCACCGTGGCACATCCTTGTCTTGTGTAGTCTGGGTAATAACTTTGTTGTATCTTGATCAGCATGGTACAATCTCCTACACTTTACGCTTGCTGGCATGATATCCTGCAATATTTTACGAGACAGGACGAGACGAGATAGGCTGAAGTTTCGTCTCGTCTCGTCTCGTGGCAACACTACTAACAGATTGTGCGGCTAAAACCTTAAGAATATTTCTCTACACCAGTAAGTCAAGTTTGGCTAGAATCGCATTTATCGTTCCTACGTAAAACGTAATATTAGAGAAATAAGTTAAAACCATAAGGCTACTACTTCCTGAAGATCGTGAGGTTTGGTTGCAATCGAATAAATAATTATCCTGATAGCACATTAAACTTGCAGCAATATTGTCACTGCAAGTCTCCAAACTTGCAGCAAGTTTGGCATTGCAAAGCTGCAAACTTGCTACAAACTTTGTCTTTAAAAAAACGTTGGTAAACCAACATGCAGCCTGTAACGAGAAAAGATTTCAGTCTGCAGTGCGATTTGAACTCACGACCTTCAGATTTGTTGGTTGTAGCCATAGATACCACTGCTTCACGAGTTCTTCTGCTTAACGAAGTAAGTACATTTTACTAGTTCTTTTATGTTACAAAATCAGTTTCTGGAATAAAGGCATTTATGTAGACTTTAATTGGAAACTGAGAAAGCTTATATTGCTCCTGTATTAGAGAGGAGCTAGGAAGAAGGCTGATTTGTGATTTTTTAGAAGCGAGTCGCCTCAAGAGTAACATAATGATATATACTTTACCGTTCGGGTCGACGACATTTCTCGAACAAACTGGCTGCCAATTTCACAGATAGTACGCTAGTTTAAACCAAGTTTCGACTAGCCTTGATTTTTCCTTACAGCGATAAACTAACATGTTTCCTGGTGGATTACTAGCTTTAAAAAACTAAATTCAAATTCTTATTCTTAGTTCGTCCACATAGGGCTGCGTTCCTTTACGCACTGCGTACTATTACCCCATTCTCTTATATTTGGCTATTTACAGCGAAATTTAAAGTGACAAAAGCTTTGTGATGTCTCAAAACTATAAGAACCGTATTGTATTTATATGCTAAAGTGAGCTATGTTCTGTTAAAAACAATTTTACGTATTTTGCTGTTATGAGCCACCTCGTTTATTTTGAAATACGTGTTCTCAAATTAACAATTTATTTATACTTTGGAGACGATACTACCTACTAAGTAACTAGATGTCCAGAAGGGTCAGTTACCCCTTTGGACACACTGTTGACGTCCATGTGAAACAATGATCTTCTCGCATGAAGATTTCGGACTTCAGACGTTGCACAGTTTATTCATCATAATCTCCGACCAAAGCGACAATGTAGCCATTGCATTGTAAGTACCGTTACTCATCTCCCACATCTCAACACCTGAAGCACAGCAGGTTATGATTACGTCATACTAAAAGTTAGTGCAATAGAATCTGATGTAATGCGCTACGTCATTTCTGTTTCAAAGTATTACCTTTTTTTTTTCAAAAGCCAAAAGTCCAAGAATTTGCTTCTTTTTCTCTTTGCTCTCGCACCCAATGAACTTTGTTTAACATCATACAGCGTTTGTGTGAATTCGTGTAAGTCTTTTAATGTGAAACGAGTTATATAACAAAGGATTTCATTTTCCTTTGGAATCCAGTGATAAATTTTGAAAATGTCTCTCCAATAAAATGGATGATTCTCATTAACAAATTCAACAACTAGTTATCAGCTACTAATAGCAAGTTAAACAGTGTATTTCTCCTCTCGTATGAATTTCGTAATTTTCTATAATCACCATTATCATATGCTCAAAACAGCTGGTCCTTTAAGACAAGCTAAGCCCTCTCCATTCATCTCGATATTCCACCTTCCTTTTTACCTCAGAATACGATTTGTCTTCATTAATACTGTCAAGAAGTTTTATTCGTCTTCTTCCTTTTCCGTATTTTTTTTCTATGACCCGAAGGTTCCTGAGGCAAGATATAAAGCAGTTGTTTGATTTGCCAGATAACGATGAGGTCCTAAGGACTGGATTTACAGATTAAATTGAGTTCTGGGAACTGACTTTGTGTCCGCCACCGAGAATCGAACACGGAATTACTTTATTAAAAGAAACCGAGCCTCACTCACTCATCGAGGACGCTTACTTAAACTATATGAAGTTAATATTCCTAAGGCAGAATTTTGACTTATTAACTGATGACTAAAGGAAGTTAAGGGAATCGGAATTGGAAGAGCGTGAAGAATCTGAGGGTTCAGAAATATCTAAAATGTTAGGCAAATCATAATAGAGACATTGTATTCATAGAGTTACAAGTTTGAACGGATTCTTCATTTTTATTTCTTTTTCCCTTTAATTTCCTTTCCCTTCTCACAGCTCCACAATGGAAAAATTGTATAAGAACAATTTCGAATTTCTAATTTATGCTTTTTTTCCAATTTGTATTCAACCTTTACTTTTAAGACTGCTACAGTAACTCAAATTCTCATAGCAATTATTTTACACTATTTGTTAAGTTAAAAAGAGGAAAATAGAGCCCTAGAATAAAGTAGAATCCGTTTGATGTCACTGAGGGAAAACGTCATCAGTTTGACTGCCTTCAGATCTTATTTTGATAATCTGATATGATTAGCAGGAGTGTAACTTTACTTGGTAGTTTATTATTAATGGAAAGGCGCTATTACGATCCAAACTTAGGACGGTTTCGGAGTATTAAAGTCCTTCTACTAAAGCAATTTATCTAATATATCTTATCTCTGGCGTAATCCTTGACTGAGTAAAGTACAAACTGATTAATTCAAAATGGCCAACGAAAAAAAAACTAGTCTGAAAGTCGTACAATCTGGCAACACTGAGTTAACAACACATGACAAACACAGTATATGAAAAGTATATTTTAAATCTACATCTAATATAGACTCGGATTGCCATATTGTTCAAATTAAGGAAAATAGAAAGAGTAACCATCGACTACATTCTATGAACCTGAGTGTACACTCAAAATGCCGTTCATCATCTTCAACAGTGTTGTACAGAAAGCGGCAAATCCTTCAAGGCAAACTAAGTCCTCTCCATTTATCCCGATCTTGACCTTTCCTTTTTATCACAGCATACAATTTATCTTCCTTAATATTGTCAAGGAGTTGGATTCCTCTTCTTCGTCCCTTTTCCTCAACCATGTCTTCAATTGCGTCCTTCAATATACAATCTCTGCGCACCCAATGTCCTAGCCAGTTTCTTTTTCTCTTCTCTATTGTTTCCAGTATCTTCCATCTCTCGCCTATTCTCTTCAACACTTCTTCATTTCTTATCTTCTGTATCCAACTTATTTTTTAATTCTTCTCCATATCCACATTTCAAAGACTTCTAATTTTATTTTCGTAGAGTTCGCGTTTTGCTCCATACAACGAAATAATTCATATAAGACGTTTAATTAATCTCTTTGTTCATCAATGCACAGAAGAGATTCTTCTTCTTAGTGAACGCCTGTATCGCCACTGCTATTCTCATCTTTCTTCATCTCTTTTTCACATTTCATTTCCTCGTTGTTATTTATAAGTCATTGTGACGCATTGCATGGTCACCTGTGTCACCCCAGGAAATAATTGTATAAACCAGTATTTTTCGAATCTTGAATATGTGCATATTAGTTGCTATACAATCTAAATTACCGTTCAGTTAATTTTACAGTTGAAGATTTTGACATATGCAAGGCTTATGTCCAATTCCTACGGCTTACGGATTTAAGATGACCAATTTCGTAACATTCAAGAACTCTGAATTAAATATTTATTTTGAACATCATGACCATAAGAATATACGTGTGTGTTATGAAACAAACATTTTACATGGAGTACAAGGTTGAAAAAAAAAACTTTTTTTTTTAGAAAAAAAAGGTTGTTTAAAACGCGTTTTTTATATTTTTGTTTTAAACACATTTTTTATAGACTGCAAAAAACAGTACTTAAAACGTTTTAAACATTTTCTTAAAAATAGCAAATTGGTAGGTGTTATAATGGGCACTCCACCTGACGTAGTTTCTATAACATTTTAATCGCGCTTCCGGTCTATTCAGAAGCACTTACTAGAAACTGTAGGTTCTATTTTACCAAATTTGATGAACTTTGCTATTTATTAAAATTGAATGACATAACTATTTATTATATAAAAGGTAAATGTATAGTCTGCGCAATGCGCAAGCGCCGTGAACGGCGCATGGAGGATGTGGAGGTAGTGATCCGCATATTCTCGACCAACGGCACGAAATGAGAAGGGGGTGGTCAGTCTCACGCTCGGTTGCCTTTACCTCCCAAAGTGCCCAGAAATACCAAGGACACTGTGGTACTCAATTTGATAGGAGGTTGAGTATATCTCAGAGCGCCAGCAATGGGAACAATGAAGGAAAATTCTCCAGTGTCCTGGCCGGGATTTGAATTACACTTCTTGAAATGTTCTCTCGTTCAGGTAACAAGACCTGCCATTTCCTTTTTACACAATCTACATTTGCCTTTTACGGTTATTTTCGGAAGGATTAACTTTAATAAAGTGTGTTCAGATTAAATCCTTTCGCCGTCCTTTGCAACCCACTGATAATGAGTATAAACAAACAGCAAAGGAGCAGGCCCCAGTAGCACATGCACGTTAGCCGCTCATGGGATCCATATCGCCCCACATTGTTAATGCGGACGAGAGAGCGGCCCGATTGAGCCCACGTCGATCGATGTTGGATCGACATCGGTTATCGGTATCACTAATTTACCTATTTTCTAGAACTATAGTAAGTATTGTGCAAAGAATAAATATATTTTTTAACAAAACTTTTTGTTCATAATGAATAAATTAAAATAAAAAATAGAGCACTCGTCATGGAACCATATCAATCCATGTCGTTACCTATATCTGTATTGATCAATGTCGGTCCATGTGAGCAAACCGATGTTTATTCAAGCGACGCTATATCCCTCTGGTGATAAAATTTAAAAGTTTATGTTGTAGTCAACACGCGGCCAGCTTTGTTTGATGACAAAGAAGTTGTTCATCGAAGCATGTTAAAGTGCAGAAATAGCCTGCTCCTCTACGGGAAGGACATAGACAAATAAAGTTGATTGTGTTTTCCAAAAGAGTCGTTGATCACTGTAAGTACATAGAAAAACCAAGAAGATTTATATTAATATTTATTACGCTGGTTATCGTACACCGCCAGAACCGGGGGACATTTTACACTTTTGTTTCGTTTGTACGGTAGAAAGTAGCGTATTTTCTGGAGGCCATGTGGTTGTGGTTAGTAGAAGGATAAGTTCATGTTACATCATTTCTTTCAATTGAAGTTAGTTTCATTGTACTCTTAAGCTCTTGGCAAAAAATACGCAAAAAATAAGGGTAAAAGCGGAAGAGACGTGAAATGATCACAATTGAGCGGAACTACTAATTTTAGCATGAAAGCAATATCGAAAATAACATTATTTTACAAACTAGCAGTTGTGGTCGACAAATTTTACATTCCATTAGCACAGAGAAGTCATGCAACTTTAGCTACAGAAAATTAGTGTTCTTTACATAAGTAGATTTTTTTACAATTTCTAACGTGTTTTACTATTTCTTGTTGGTTTGTCTATGTTGTTGGTCCTATATAAAAAATGGGATTCCTTTTAAAAAATAGTAAGCAATCATTGTCAATTACATTATGTTCACAATGTCAATGGCCGATATTGAGCGATGTCGATAGCCAATATTGAGCAATGTCGATGATCGATGTCGATCTATATCGTTGATCCATATTGGCCAAAATGTTTGCCATCCAATATGGGGCCCATGTCGTTGAACGATATCGATCGATGTCGTGAAATCCAAAATGTCCATATGGGCCGACGTGGATATGCTACTCGGGGGTACATAGTGTGGTAAAAAAAAGTTTTTATTTTCTGTGAAGTTTTTTGAAAGTTCTTTTTTAGTTCGTTTTTATTTTTTTAAATGTCGTTTTTTTTACATAGCGAGTATTTAATGTTTTACGCTGCAAACTTTCAATGTAATCAGCAGGATTGGATTTAAGCTTTCACACATTCATCCCAATTTACTATTACTTTGTTTTCCTGCAGCTTATGACGCAAATGATGGGATTATTTATGCATTCACTGCAACATTGCTATACTTCCTATATCTTCACCCTGACAAACATAAGGGAGGTAAGAACATATGGACTGAAATTATTTGGTATCATTTGTAATAAAATACTAATAAACCTCCAGGGAATTGAAAAATATTTTGAATTATAGGAATTTAAATTCCTAGATATTAATACAACTTCGATGACATCTTTACTGTACACTGAAAAAAGTATGAATCCTTCCCGAAATATGCTCTCATTTCGTATATACAGTACGTCAATTTCTAATTACGGTATTATTCAAGGAAGATATCTATTTTGATCATAATTACTGTCCACAAAAATCAATTATCTTTAGCTCAAAATCCCGGGAAATAACCTGCCTTTATTCAAGGGCATAGTTTGCGTTTACTAGTTTCACTATAAAAGCTCAGTGTCATTGCTCTACCATGCACCGGGCTCCAAGCCTCGCCCCATATACCATGAATATATATATGTATATACGGATAAAGACACTGTAACAAAAAATATTTTATGTTATATGCATATTTCAAAAGAGATGTATAAATGCATAATGAATACTCTTATAAACAAGGAACTGCATATATGTGTCTTCTAATGAGTCGGTTCCAATAGGGCTCTGAGAAGTATTAGGCAAACCATATCATAACGTAGGTATGCCACGAGGTTTTTTAAAGTATAGGAATAGCTATCGTCACGTAACAGTATGGGGGACATTTGAAAAATTGAACTTTAAATAGGGTGACAACGCTGACACTTGGGTGCTTGGGTATAGCGATAAACCACAGTATGTTTCGAATGTGTCGAATATGTATACTCAAAGCTTGGTGCGGATACGTCGAACTGAATGAAAGTAGTAAATATTTAATTTTTAAAATTGATTGGTAACACTGTCAACTGTGAGACCTGAAGTACCTCTATGACGCGTACCAGTATGTAAATACAAAGTTTGGTCCTAATACGTTCAACGATATGGAAACAATTGAAGATTTTATTTTCTCAAATTAGTTGGTAACAGTGGCAACTGTGGCACAGGAAGTACCCACATGAATTCCCAGTACCTAATGCACATTTCAAATTTGGTGTAAATCAATACGTCCAACGGTAACAAATATGAAATCTAGATTTTCTTAATCGTTTGGCAACCCTGACAAACTACTGTGCCCGGAGTGCCTGTATGACCTGTCCCAGTACCTAATGAACATATATGCCAAATTTAGTGTAAATCAATGCACACGTGTATATTTGTATTAATAAAGGCATTTGTATAAGTTTAATTTTAAAATAGGGTGGCAACACTGACGACTGGGGTGTTTGAGGTCGGGGACACCCAAAACTTTCTTCTGTTGTGTTGAATGATGGTTAAGCTAAATTTGAGGCAGATACGATATGAAAAATTATTAAAAGTTGGCGACACTGAGAACTGAGCAACCCGGAATATCTCACATATACCAAAAATATTTGTAATCTAGGGTTTAATTATGTTATATTAGTTCTTAATTACCTACAAGAAAGTAATTTTTGCTTAAAGAGACATTAGCAGTATCCCACATAGCAAAATGACGTCCCAGGGATATCTGACGGATCCCCTGGCAGGATATCGGGACGTCCTGTTTAAGTCCCGTTTACATCCATGGGACGTATAGTTATAATTAATTAAATAATAATAATAGTAAGGTCGATTTAATTTATAGAAATTCCAGGTAGGTAATCCCGCACGGCTTTCCGCGGGACATCGAGGGGCCTCCATACGGGATGAACTGTTTGTATTGCCCACAGAGTTATCCCACGGACGTCCTTAGGACATCGCTATGGGAGCAGGACCATTCTGACGGTAATGGGATCTAAATGGGACGTCCCAGGGACGTATTCTGCTATGTGGGATTACAAATTGCTACCTTAAAAAAAAACGAAGGCTCACTTTTTTTTTAACGTGTTAGGTAAAACTAACGTTTTTTTTATTTACAACACTAAGAGTACCTAATAAGTTCTCCCACCCGGCATAAACTCCAAGCACCGAATAAGGAATGATTATTAAATGTACATAATTACTCATTACTGTCCCTTTCCTCATAAATATAAGAAAGTAGAGCAATGTAATTATAGAAGCAAATACATGTCCATGAAGTTTTTGTTCTCCTGGTAGTTTCTCACAATAAATAAAAAAGAGAGAATTCAAATATGAACATCTTGTTTCATATTATTGATAGCGAACTAATATTTCCCTCTTCTAGCAGCCAACCGATAAAGAATAAATCGAAACAACGAATTTTATGTCACCATCTGTAGGTTTGCGGCGCTATAATACTGATTGTTTTGGAAACTAGCTTTCACTCGGGACAAATTGCACACGTTTTACTGGTAAAAACGCACCCTTTCGTATTCTTAAAAATAATATGATTCTTTCAAATAAGAAAAATAAAATTAACATATTTTAAACACGGCTTGAAAAACATATTTTAAAACAAATGTTCAAAATGTTTTAAACAAAACGCTTAAAACAATCGCCTCTGTTTAAAACATTTTGTTTTTAACATTCCAACCCTGATGGCGTATGAACATTTATAAAAAAATACGCCAGAACTATTTACAAGTAAAACAACAAGTAAAAGATATTATGATGTCGAAAAATTGGATAAATAATCCCACGCTTTAGCCGGAGCATAAGTAATAATTTCTAAAATATATAGAGTCATCTAAGGGTACTCGAGGTCGATACATCATTGATCTTTCAAAGCTTGAAACGAAGGAATTTTCAACATTTTCGTGATTCTAGATTTATCGCCCTTCAGGATTACGTAGGCTTTGTTTTACTTTTAACATGTAAAACTTTTTATTTATATATATAATATTTATTTTGACTTTGTCCACGGTCTTCATTATAATCGTCTTATTCGTGCTTCAGAAATATCCGAGAATTACTTCCTTCCTTTGAGGAATCTGTTGCGAAACCATTGCACAGTTTTGTCACATACATTTTTGGATAGAGCTGGTTTGAACTCGTTGACAATAGCATGCCGCATCAGCTCTACTGTCAGTGGTATTGGAAATATGAAGCTCTAAACTTCATTTTCCCACGCTTTCGGCAGTCTGTATTTCCGAAATGCGGCGGAATTTGCACTGTCGCTAAGCTGTTTAGCCTTATTTGTTGAAGTACTATAATTCCTTGAAGATTGTTGGTGTATTACGTCACCAAGTTGTATGTATAAAACTTCTAAAATCATTTACATTCACCCCATATCCCCATTATTTCATTATTCCCTATGTTGCTGGAAAAAACATTCTTTAAAAAAATATCAAGCTTTAAATTAGTTGCAATTCAGAAGCATCAATTTGAATTTTGAATTTATTATTGGCATTTAGACATCTTTGGTTCAGACCTAGTACTCGAAGTGGGCTAGAAAAGTGGTGGCGATTGCCTATTGAAAGTAAAGGTAACCCCAGTAGCACACAAACGTTGAAAATATGCGGATTAAAGGTTATGTTAACGTTGTAAATGTATCGAAATGCGCCTGCTCAAGGGTTTATTTGATGTTGAATAATGGCTTAGAAGAAAGGATGAGGAAACGGTAAGGTAAAATGAATTTTATGGACGGTAACAGCACTATGGGATGAAGAAACGGGTTTAGTTGGCCAAAACAGAGCATGAATGCTATCTCTTGGTATACATACATTTAGTGTCATATTATCCGTTGCTTTTATTACGATATACGGTGTTAATTTTCCAACAGTAAATAATCCGAGCGGCTGTTGTGGGGTTCGAACACAGGAACATTCTGCACAGCTTGACGCGTTGACCACTTACTCAGGAATCCACCTGGAGAGGCTGCTACTCTTTTACTGTATCGTTGAAATTAAATGCTCGTTGAAATATAGTTTAAAATTCAATCTGTTTTCAACACTATATAGTTATTTTCATTGTATTTGCTTTTAATTATAATGTTTAAGCAATTAAATTAGAAATACAGGTGTGAAACGAAATCTAGGACATAGTATGAATGATAGTTGAAACTACGTCACATTAACGTCGTATAAGCGAAATTCTAACTTCGTTGAAATATGGCTTAAAATTCAATCTGTTTTCAACGTGCACATGAGAACACCAAAATTATTTTGTGTCATTCAATTAGTTTTTAATTATATTTTTGGACATAACATTAGTAAGAAACGCATTAAACAAAATCTATCATACCATAGTTGAAAATAACATTGAATACACATTGTATTAACGTCTTATAAACGCAATGACAACTTTGTTGATATATGATTTAAAATAAACGTATTTTTTAACCGATAACAGTTAATCAACGAATTGAACCTAAAATCAACGTTGAAATCACGTATGTGTGCTACTGGGAAATGAGCTCCCATTAATAAAAAGGTAGGGGTACGCCAAATCTAAAATGGAAAAGGTAAGGGCGTGTTATTCCCCCTCGTGCCCCTCCCCACTTCGAGCACTGTTCAGACCGGTTTATCCCCAGTAGCAAACATACGTGCTTTCAACGTATATATTAGGTTCATTTCGTTGATTAAACCTTATCGGTTGAAAAAAAAAAAAATAGATAAGTTTTAAACCATATTTCAACAAAGACGTTATTGCGTGAATACAACGTCTATTCAATAATTTATTTTCAAGTTTTGTATAGATTTTTTGTTGCGTTTTTCACTAATGTTATGTCAAAACAAAAATATAATTGAAAACGAATTGAATGGCACAAACTAATTTTTATGTTCTCACATGCACGTTCAAAACAGATTGAATTTTAAAACATATTTCAACGAAGTTAGAATTTCGTTGATTTGGCGTTAATGTGACGTGTTTTCAACTGTAGACAAGATACGTGTTTAGATACAGTAAAAGAGGAATGGACTCTCCTGTGGATTCGTGGGTAAGTGGTCAACGCGTAAGCTACCACCGAAAAGTGCTGAATGTTCCTGTGATCGAACCCACAGCAGCCGCTGGGATTATTTATTGTTGGAAAAATAACACCGTATATCATGATGAAAGCAACGTATAAAATGAAAGTGAATGTGTGTTTTGGTCAACTTAACACGTTTCTTCATAGTTTCTTCTCAACCATTATTCAACGTCGAATAAACCGTTGAACAGGCGGACATTTCGGTTTATTCACAACGTTAACATAACGTTTCGGTACTAACGTTTAATCCACATATTTTCAACGTTTGTGTGCTACTTGGGAGGGTAGGTCGTAGGGGAAAAGATAGGGAAGGTATTGGCTTAAGTAAGTACCATCCCGGGATTCGCCTGGTGAAACTGAAGGAAACCCTTCAATACTAAAAGTACAGTAAATGTATTTTAGCTATGGAAGCGAAAAATGTTACGCAAATTTGTAAGGTAGTCTTTATCACGAGCATCTCGAAGACGTCGTCGTCATCGTATCCATTCAGGCGATTAAAGAGAAAAACTAAAAGAAAGAAAATCAGACTGTTTTTTCGCTCCTTTCCATAAAGATTCAAACAGCTGGTATTGTAGTAGGTTAGTGCTGCAATTGAGTGTACACATTTTGTGGCTGAGAAAATGAAAGAAGAGCGTCCTGTCAACGTGAGATATCTGTAGACAGAATCAAACAAACAGAACGTAACAGTGACCCTGACAGGCCGAGTGCGAGTTCTTCTGTCCCTGCATCTTTGTCTGGGCTACGAATCTGTATTTATAGTTACTAAGTGGGCTAAATGCCCAGTTCACATTTCTTTGAAGGACTTTCGTGTTTTCACTTTGTTCCATTCCTAGACATCTTCAGATTCACAACCTTCCCTTTTGTCCCATTTTTCTTTCTTGTTTTTTTGTTCGTTTTGATATTTACGGTTGTAGCATAACATTTCAAATCTCTATTTTCAAAAGAACTATTTAATACAAAGTAAATTTTGCCTTTCAAAATTACTCGCATGTTATCCATACGCTATGTTCCGTCGGCCGTAGCTCAGTTCGTAGAGCGTTGGATTAGCAATCGGAAGGTCCTAGGAACGATACCAGTTGCCGATCATTCTGATCGAGATTTTTCCAGGGCTTTTCTTCAGATGCACTTTAGACTAGACCCTGGCCGACTCCCTTCCAACATCCTTTCCTATCCTATCCTGGCCTGAACCAAAATTGTCTAAAGGCCATTAAATAAATTCAAATTTTACTATTTTCCGCTTCTTTGCCAGATTTTCTGGCCATCTTGGAACATGCACCTAAGTTTTTCAACGTCTCTATCTATCTTCCTTCCTTCCGGATCAATTTCAAGCAGAGCCGAATTAAGAAAAGTTCTAAAGGGTCTGCAGCCCAAGGTTCCCACTCACCCTGCGACCTCGCCATAGGTAAATAAGTAACAGGCCCTAACACAATCCTTAGCCCAAGAGGGAGTTAATAGTACAGCCCCCCCCAAAAAAAAGCTTAATCCAACACTGTATCGAGGAGGAACAAAAATTAGTTGTCGAAACTGTAGGAACAGAAAGCTCTAATCAAAACAAGGGGAAATGTCTTTGCAATTTGCCTAATTCCGCTTAGTTTGGGAGATACAGGTTTCCGAAAGCGCGGGGAAATGAATTTTTGAGGTTAATGTATCCAATACTATTGACAGTAGAGCTGATCAAAGACTTTCAACCTGCTCTATCCAAAACTGTATATTTCGAAATTTTGCAATGGCTGGGCAAGGGATTCCCAGAAATTCTCTGAAGTAAAAAAGTAGGTCAAAATAGGCATAATTGGACTTTGCATCAGTTAACAGTAATTCGTTTGCGCCAAGTCCATATCTCAAACAGATTTCATTTGCCGAACGATTTATTTTTAAATGCGTGGTTGCATAACCAACAGAAATAAGAGTTACATTTAAGAAACTATTGATTTATTTGTTATCAATGAAAGAGAATTTCATTGTCAACTCAGATGGCAATGGTTGATTACGATTGAAAGACGTATAGGGTAATAGGTGACCACAACATTGTCAAACAGTCAAAGGGTACAATTATGAGTCACCGAGTTGCGCATTTGAGTTCCGACTGGGAATCTACTTGCAGTGCATAATTGGTCCCGTGTGTAGTTCCATGAAGAAATATTGAGAGCGGTATCATTTTATTCAGATGGTAGTGTACACTCAGAAAATAGACGGTGGACATCCCAGTCCTGCGAAACGGGTGCAGGGGAAGAGGGGAAATTACTACATTTCGCGTTAATCATAATAAAAGTGTACTAGAGCATTAAAATTAGTCTTATTATGTTCAGTTTTAAGTGAAGCAATATCATAAAGATTATCTAAGTAATAAGTTATTACTAATAACTAATATTTTAAATATTCGGGAGCAGGTCGACATCTAAAAAATATGAAAAAATATTTTTTGTTAGCAGTTTCGGTTTTTTTTTCGCGTGCAAACGTCAGCATTTCTAATATTTGGTGTACTTGTTGGTGGAATTGCTTGAAATAGAAGTGAAATAAGGGCATAGATAACAGTATTGATTCATTTATCTATGCGGGATGGAGCTGTGGCTGATCCAGAAATTGCTTTTGAAGGGGGGGCTAGAATTTGCAACAAATAACAAGACTCCTTTTTACATTCTTTTTTTAGTTCACAATGGTTCGTGGTGTCCTCAAATCTTGCAACGCTAATTTAACTCATTTCCCGATGTCATAGAATGAAGAAAATTTGCACAGCGACGTAAGTCGCGTGACAATACAGTATTCCATTGTTACTGTCATATGTTTCTATATATTTATATATATTTTTTAAAGCATGCTTTTAATATGGACTTCTTTATAATAAAATAAATACTAGCCTGCAATGACAAGTGGTTTGACTGGTTGCAGAACACTTCAGGATTTGGGTCACAAAATACTAGTTTGAGAAAAAGTGTACGAATTCCGAAATAAGTCTAAAAAATAGTAATTTTTTTTTTAAAGAAATACGTTTCTTAAATAATGCGTACTAAATAGTAAAATATAATTTTGTTTATTACTTATTCTATGGCTTGCGGAGCTCGCAAGTTCATTGCCGTACTTACAAAAGTTCGCCATAGGGATCTATCCTAGACAAGATCAAGCCAGTTTTCATCACAAACACCTACTTCTCCAAAATCCCTTCTAATATTGTCCTCCCAACGTCCTCTCGGTCTTCCCAACCGTCTCTTTCCCTCCGGTTTCCAACCAAGATAGAATATATTCTTCGTTTTTCCCCCATCCGAGTTACATGGCCTGCCCATCTTAATCGTCGCGATTTCATTATTCTTACAACATCGGGTGTATCCTACAGTCCGTGAAGTTCTTCATTATGCAGTCTCCTCCATTCTCCAGTCATCTCGTCCCGTTTCGGCCCGTATATCTTTCCCAAAGCCTTATTTTCAACCCCTCATAATTTATGCTCATCTGCTATGGTTGTACTCCAACTTTCGCAACTGTAAAGTATTACCGGCAGAATAACCGTTCTGTATATTTCCAATTTCAACTTTATATTAATCGCGAGGTTAGGAGTTTCTGGACTGAATAGAAACATGCGTTGCCCGATACTACATGACTTCTTACTTTTTCGTGACCTCCGTATGCTCCTAAGTATTTAAATTGGTTTACCTTCCCTATGACCTCATCCTTAATTCTTATGTTTTTATTTCCTTCCTTCCCTGTGTTTCGGCTTGTTATCATGTATTTTGTTTTATCTACGTTTACCTGTAGACCTACCTCATCGCACGTTTCTACTAAGACATCGGTGTTAGTGTGTAGTGCCTCTATATCTTCGCCTATTAAATCTACATCATCCGCGTACACGAATAGTTGATTCAAGCCATTCAACGTTAGTCCTTTTTTGTCCTCTTTTATTTTAAAATTGCATATTCTAAAGCAAAGTTAAACAGTAGTGGTGATAAGACATCACCTTGTTTCAATCCGTTGCGAATCTTGAAACTATCTGACATATCATTACCTACCCCTACTCTACTTATGGGGTCGCTCGTAGAATCATAAGCCTTCTTAAAATCGATGAATAACTGGTGAACAGTCCCATTGTATTCTCATTTTCTCTCCAAGATTTGTCTCAAGGCGAAAATCTTGTCCAACGTGGATCTATTTCTTCCACATTCGTGATTTCCAATTTCATCTACGTTTACACTTAGGCGAGTTAGCAATATATTACTCAATACTTTGTAATATGTTGGGAGTAACGAGATTCCGCTGTAATTATTACAGTCCGATTTATCGCCTTCTTTATAAATGGAACTTTTATTGAGGTTTTCCATTCCTTTGGAAGCTCCTCCTTTCTCAATATAGCGTTTATAAATTTATGCAGTTCCTTGATTAATGCTGTTCCTCCCACTTTAATTAATTCAGCTGGAATATTGTCTATTCCTGGTGATTTGAAATTTTAAAATTTCTTTATCGACGTTTCGACCTCGATCTCGCTAGATTCGGGTATCCACGATTCTGCGGTATAGATTTCAAATTCCTCTGCTTGATCTCCGTTGTTTACATTAAAAATCTTGTCGAAATAACTTTTCGATAATTTTTGTTGGGTCCGAATGCAGATCACCACGTTCTTTTCTAATCATCCCTAACATCGGCTGGTAACCTTTTCTTAACGAGTTAATTTATCCCTTTGTACAGATCTTATATTACTTGTCTTCCCGTTTTCCTCTATCTCCTGAATCTTCTGCGTCAGATATTCTCGCTTTTTGTTTCTGACCCCGCGTGTGGAGTTGCGGGTGTTAGTGTAGTGGTTGGTATTTGCTTAGCTATTATTACTTAGCCATCGCTGCCTTGCTTGTTTTCGTTCCTCATGAAGTTTAGGGCATTCATCAAACCAAGGTTTGTTTTTCTGGTGTTTCTTCTCACCAAAACGTTCCTTCGCGGCGTTCTTCACGGTATCACGAATTATCTCCCACATCTTACTAACATCAATTTCATTAATAATTTCATCTTCATTTCTACTCGAGTCGCCTAAGACTTCGAACCTATTTGAGATTTCGAGTTGGTAGTCTCCTTTCACGCTTGGATTATCTAATCATTTAACTTCAATTTTAATTGTTTTGACCCTTTGCTTTCTCTATTCGAGATGCACAAAATTTCCCTCACTTTTGTAATCACTAACTGATGGTCAGTATCACTTTCCGCTCCTCTGTAAGACCTAACTTACTTCCATTATGTTTATTGTGTCTTCTTCTATCCACTAATACGTGATCGATCTGGTTGAGCGATTTGCCATCCGGAGATACCCATGTTTATTTGTGTATGTCTTTGTGCTGGAAGTATACGCTCTTTACTAGTAGGTTTTTCGAGACCGCGAAAGTTATCAGTCTTTCTCGATTGTTGTTGGTGATTTTGTGAAGGCTGTAGTAGGTCTATATTTTTCATCTCCGTACCTTAGCGTTGAAATCGCCCAACACAATTTTCGTATTATATTTCGGTAATCGGTCAAACAGCCTTTGTAGCTCCTCGTAAAATGTATCTTTGTCGTTATCATTAGACTGCTCGGTCGGAACATAGACAATTCTTAAAACCGTGTTGCACCATCGGGTACGTATCGTAACGTACGATAGTCTTTCGTTGACGAACTCTGTAATCTGAACCTCCGGAAGGATATTGTTCTTAATGAGAAATTCTGTTCCGAAATCGTGAGACTGTGTTCCCTCACAGTAGAAAGTGTACTTGTCCTGTCGGATGCTATCTTGATCCTCCCACCGAACTTCTTGTATCGCTAATATGTCCAGCTCGTACTTCTTGGTCTCGTATACCACTACCTGATGAGCTCCCGTTTTGTATAACGATCGTACGTTCCACGTTCCTATTCTAAGGTCTTTCTTAATCATGTCCTTGGAGCCCCATGAAGCAGTCCCCGTCCGGAGATCCGAATGAGGGACTAGTTTATCTCCGGAATATTTCACCCCAGGAGAATCCATAAACCATCTGTTACTATTTATTGACATGATTTAGCGGTGTAGAGTTGCCATCTGTACGACCTCGCAGTAAAGGCTGACAATCAAGATGTCATCCTCTGTTCACCTATGAGCCTTGCCGATGCCATTCATTTTCAGCCTCAGAGTGGTAATGGTGATGCTGCTTCCCCTCACCATGATATTTTTGTTCGGGTTTATCTTCCCATAGACCTTATAGATCCTTCTACTAACTGGAAGGCAGCAGTACTAGTTTTGGAATATTTCCGGTACCCACCATATCTGGTCGGTATTCCCCTATCCGCCACTTGGGGAGGCGCCTTGTGACCGTGTTACCTCATAAAACGAATCCATTAAGACGCATGTCACGGCAACGCAACGGCAAGCCGGGACACTAGTGCAACTTAGGTAAAGAAAGAATTGAAAGGTTCAAGAGACAACCAACTCAGAGTTCCGTTCCTTACTAAGAAGAGAAACGACCACCTTCGGGAGACAAGGAAAATGATTGCCGACCAGAGTTCTCGTTTTAAACAGGTAAAGAGATATCGGATTCGCTGGCGCAGGACTCCCGAGTAACCACTCAATTCTGCGATCCGTTCCTGATAATTAGAGAAACGGTCTCCACAAACATGAAACGGAAAATTATCAAACAAAAACAACCAGTCAAGTGCAAATACTCAACTGTATTTGGATCTGTTCAGGTGAATATACAGCTTGGGGTTATTACAATGTGTAACACATCTTTTGTCGACGTCAGATATATAACATATAATAAAAGTTTAATTACGCATATTTAGTTCCCATAAACAATTCAATTTTTGTTATTGTATTTGTTTCTGATAAGGAAAAAACAGTCTTTCTCACATAAAAATAATAAGTAGTTAAGTTATGAACAGGTGTAGGTGTGGACGCCACCTATTGAGTTGCCGAGTAGTACTTCTTCTAATCAACACTAAGGTCAGTCCATACACTGCACAATAGAAGTCCCACATGAGAATTTTTAACCCCGTTACATATGGTGCCCGAACGTGACTCCGAACCCATATGTTTATGTAACTATTTAAAATATAAATACAGGTGAAACAAGGCGAAAACAATAAAGAAAATTTAATAAAAACGAAAGTCATAAGCACAAATTCAATCACTATAAACATAATGTACATCGTGTCTCTGTATTCTTTACATACGTACGTCACAATATAAACAATAGTGCCTACAATCCGCTGCACTTATAAGAACTGTACGATGTCGTCCATTGCCTCAAAGTGGGTTTATCAACTAGGCACTCATCTATCTCTAGATTCACCATTTCTTCCATCTTTTCTGTTGTTGCTCTTCTAGCAGCTTATATCTGTACGATAAGCTTTGTCTCAAGCGCTCCAGTTGATCAGAAGCAGTCTTAATTTTTTCGTTTTCGAACCGTGATAAATAGTAACCCTAATCATTTTAAACTCTTTAATTTTTCGTATTTGATTTATATGGTTCAAATATTTCGCGTAATACACATAGCTTTGTTCTTCATCGCCGCTACGTCTATATTATTCTGCTTACCAAAACAATCCGGGCGCCACTTTGATTATTCCTTTCGGTTGACGGGATCCTAACTCTGCACAAATAAATATCTGTTAATCGTCAAGTGATTTACCTAAATATAGACTTGAACAAATTTCAAGAGCCGACATATAATTTTGAATTAGTTTATCTGTTTTCTTCTCACTTTCCAGGGGTTTCTCTACTTCCTTCTCACTTTCAACGGGGTTTTCTATTTTTTTCTCACTTTCAACGGTTTTTCTACGTTCTCATTTTTACACATAAAAGGTCGTTTGCCGATCATGGAAGCGGTAACTTCTTTACCGTCTACTTCCAGGATAACTACGGCCTTTTCGAAGTCTAACTTAATTCTCAACTCTGTCATCACATCCCTTCCCAACAGTAGATCGTGATTCAGCCATTGGACCACAAGAAAGGAACAATGCACATCCACTCCTGCTATTTTGAGGGGGTAACGTAACTTCTCCTTTCACGTTCTTCCTTCGGGTTCCAGAGTAATCAACAAGAATAATGTTCTTGATTGGCCTGGTTTTCTGGCGGGACATAATTGCTTATATTCTCTTCCAGAAATCTTGGGAGCACAATGATGCCCCCGCTCTACTGTCAATCAGAGCTTCCGTAGGAACGTCGAGCACTCGAACGTTTATAAGTCTTGAATAAACTTCAAGGGTTGGAGTATTTTCTTCCTGTTCATAATCGAACATGGTGATTGGTTTACATTTCCACTCACTAGCGTTTATACGATGAAAACATATTTTCTTCACTTCTGTTGGCACTCCCTTCGTTTCGGTCATTTGATAGTCCTCATCGTGGCTTGTTAATGAAGTATTTTTCATACGGGTCGCTAAATTACTAGTGTGTCAACTTCTCTTGACCCACGAGAAGGGTACTGTTTCTAGTTTTTTTTTTTTTTTGGTTTGGCCGTTGGTCGAGATTCTGAACATCACGGCCGCCGTCCGTTTCCTCTTTGGTATTTTATCAAAAGAATTTTCGCTGCCACTCTGATTATTCTCATCTGCTTTTCCCCTTGTGCGTTGGTTGCTCCACCTACCTCGACGAGAACGATAGTTAGAACCTTGACCATACCATCTTTGCTCATACGGATACGTACCATTGTTAAGGTTGCGTTCTTCTCCCTTTCTCCCCGGAGGTTCAGTCATGGTGACTTCTACACGTACTAGAACTTCATTGATCCCCGTCTACCTCCTGTTTGGTCATTCGTTAGTAGCAAAATCTGGGCTTGGGTTCTGCAGCATACCTTTCTTTGATTCATATGCATCGTGGAACAACTCAAGCCGTCATATGGATTCCAGCATGTCGGAAAAGGTTAAATTCTTTACTGACACTAATTGTCTTTGATATGTCACCAGAAGTAGTGGTATCAGTGAGTTGCATATCTGGACTTCAAGGGATCGGATCGAGGTCCTTAATATGACAAAACTTAATGATGACGAATTGTTAAACTCCAGTCACTTCTCCGGTTGAACGGAATCATCCGTAACCATGTGAGTTTTGCATACGTCATTTCGTCGAAGTAATAATGCTAAAGGAAAAGCAGACGAAATGTTCCATAGGTGTCAAAACGATGAACATTTGAGTGGTGCCAAGATGATACTGCGTACTTTAGCACAAACGGTAGGATTTCCAAGTATCCGTCAAGGGAAACTCCTACCAAACTTGCTTCTCGCTCGAACTGTTTCAAAAAATATAAGCTGAAATGTCACCATGGCTAGGAGGATAGCTCGTGAACGATTTTATATCGGACAAACGGATCCGGGGCCACTTTGCTTCACGGCGTCCTCGTTCTTCTTCCAGTTTTCTGATTCCCCAATCGATGTTGTGTTGACTCGGTCGCAGGTTTACCTGATTCCCGTGGTACGACCTCAAAGCTTCATGTCAGCCATATTCGCCGCTAATATCAGAAAATCCGCTTTCTTCATGTGAAGTATTCCCAGACACTTCTTTTGGGGATATTACTTGTTCCTTCCTTCTCGAGTGACAATCACTGATAATCTGAGTATTACACGCTTCGTAAAAAGGGGACGGTACGCATCGACGCTCTGCAAAGTCGGCCTTGACACCATTCTCATTTCCACTGCAGATTCCACTTGCTATGTTCTTAAGTCCTTTTTCGAGGTTCGACAATTTTTTCATACTTCCATGCTTCCGCTCTGATCGCCTCTAAGTCGTCGAAACGCTCAGACAGGGGTGAGGCTACGTTCTCGCGAGACTCTTCCACAAGTTTCCCCATTTTACTCTCAGCTTCTTCTATTCAATGGGTCATCATGTCAATATGTTGGTTCGCCGCCTGCTCCAACCCATCCGCTCTGTTTGACAATGAGCACTATACTGCTTCTATACGACTAACATCTGATTTCACATTCATTATTTCGTTCGTTAATTCTTCTCTCCAGCTTCTGACGTTTTATATCATATTCTGACGTTTTATTTCTATCTCCATTTGGTGTCTTGTTTCATCAAATTGTCGTTTCATTTCATGCTCCAGCTTGGCCCTTTCATTCCTGAAATCTTCAGTTTGCTGTTTCAATTCTTGTTCCAGTTTGGGCATTCCTTTCCTGGAATTTTTAGTTTGCTGTTTCAGTTTGTTACGGGTCCTACGATCTCTCTTCTGTTATGGTCCTATGAGTATCAGTGTTGTTGCTGCATGGTTCGATTAGTTTGCAGAGAAGGCCTATAACGTATTTGTAACATCCCAGGGGGTTGATGGGTTCTGACTCGACTTCGTTTAAAGAAGCAGTGCTGCTTATAATAGTCAGTCTTAGTGCTCCAAGTCTACCTATAGTGGGGCTACACCGACCCAAACCTAGACTATAGAGCAAATCAATATTCAGTGCTTCGGAGCTTTTCAGCTGCCAGAAGATTGGAAATTGATTCTCCAAAGCTTCTACTAAATAAAAATGAGATGCAAATTAAAACATTTATTAAAGAGAATTGTCTCTACAACTACAAAAACCGAACATGACTTTTGCGCAATACATTTAATAGTGACAATATTATTTCTATAAGAAATAACGCATTTGTATTAACAAATAACTATATAACATGCTAAAAGTTAATTAGCTATACTTCTGTGCCGATAATGAACTATACAAGTTTAAGCAATAATTTATCAATACATTAATGCGAACCTAAAATTCCAACTCTCGAAGTAGTGACATCTAGCGGTGAAATCCTGAATTACCAAATTCGATATACAACATAAAACAGAACGCGAAACAACTTTCAACTCTTAAACAATAAATAACTTTGAGATTCATTACATAAACTTAAATATCATTATAAATACGTAAACAATTGATTCTAATCAAATCTGATTGAACGTAATTGGTATCAATGAAATATACAGGTTGGCAGTGCCATAGCAAATTGTTGTTCTAATTTGGCCATTCCGTTCCTGGAATCCTCAGTTTATTGTTTTAATTCTTGTTCTAATTTGATCATCCTACTGCTGGAGTCTTCTCCCTGTTGTTCTATACACTGGAATTTACTCATGATACTCATAACAGCTCGCTCCCAAGTGAAGGGTACTTTTTCCTTTTCTTCATCGTCCTCTTTTTTAATCATCTCTTCTCCTGACGTTCGCTGCATGAAGAGCGGTGCCCCTGAGACTTCCCCATCGACATTACTTTTTCCGATTGATTCTCCGTTCACTATTTCATGATCCGGTGACTCTTGAATCGAAATCTGTTTAGACAGGACTGCTAGTACACTAACTACCGACTTCCTCGACCTCGAAAAATTCTGAAAAGTGATACTTCGCACAAAGCTCCCTAGATATCACCACCTAAGTCTCATAATCTTTTAAATGTGACCGTGTGACCTCAAAAACGAATCCATTAAGACGCATGCCACGGTAACGGCAAGCCGGGACACTAGTGCAAACTTAGGTAAAGAAGGAATTGAAAGGTTCAAGAGACAACCAACTCAGAGTTCCGTTCCTTACTAAGAAGAGAAACGACCACCTTCGGGAGACAAGGAAAATGATTGCCGACCAGAGTTCTCGTTTTAAACAGGTAAAGAGATATCGGATTCGTTGGCGCAGGACTCCCGATTACACACAAGGGAATTAACCACTCAATTCTGGGATCCGTTCCTGACTAATTAGAGAAACGGTCTCCACAAACATGAAACGGAAAATTATCAAACAAAAACAACCAGTCAAGTGCAAATACTCAACTGTATTTGGATCTGTTCAGGTGAATATACAGCTTGGGGTTATTACAATGTGTAACACATCTTTTGTCGACGTCAGATATATAACATATAATAAAAGTTTAATTACGCATATTTAGTTCCCATAAACAATTCAATTTTTGTTATTGTATTTGTTTCTGATAAGGAAAAAACAGTCTTTATCACATAAAAATAACAAGTAGTTAAGTTATGAACAGGTGTAGGCGTGGACGCTACCTGTTGAGTTGCCGAGTACTATTTCTTCCAACCAACACTAAAGTCAGTACACACACTGCAAAATAGAAGTCCCACATGAGAATTATAACCCCTTTACAGCCTACATCACTAAAAAGAAAGAATGGGGCGCGCCAATCTGAAAATTTATAAAGTGACTGTGCTTTTCTTTTTAGTCATGCATAAACAAAATTATCTGTTACTATTTAGTACGAATTGTTTAAGAAAAGTATATCTTTAAAAATGTTGTTATTAACTTTTTTTACTGTTTAAATTTGTCGGTTAGCCTGTAACGAAAAACTTCACGTCGACATCGGCCCAACCACCGGATGTTGCAAAAAAACAAAAACAAAGAAAAACCGACGTTATGCCGACCACGGTGGACCGACGCCGAGCCACCAAATCCCTAACTTCCACCAGCTTAATCCGCAACAGCATTTTTTCAGTTTACCAAAATAGAGAACATATTTAGTTGAAATATGTCATACCTTCATGATGATGTATTAATTAGTTTGTAAACTTTCCAACTGTCTGTAGCGGAATTTGAATCTGGAACTTTCCGATTTTCAGCCGTTCATTCTAACCACTAGGCTATGGAGGTATCTCCATAGTGACTATTCCTTCTGTGTTACGAAGTAAAGGCACACGTATAGCCTTGAATTCGATTCTGAGATCGCTGATTGGCTCTTGTGTTAGAGATATGAAGGCTGGTTGGTTGATTTCTCTGCCCCATCCTATCGCGTTTGGTAATTGACAAAATTGCTGATATATGACAGTAAGGTGGCATTAATTTCCGGGTTATGGTTTGCGTTGGCAAATGAACGGGGTTTAACAGTCGACCCACCTGCTGCACACCCCCATGATGCAATCAAGTTTCGCATCTTCTCTGAGCTTACGATGCCGCATTTGCAATATACCCTCACGTCGGCGCCACCTTGAAGCCACCTCTTTGACGGAAGCCACTACAGATACAGACGTTGTTACACCGCATGTGGTGTCATTTTACTAATAGGGATAATACAAACTTATTCATATTCTATTCCATTTTATCTAATATATACGATGAAGAATGCCTTAAGCTTCATGAGGAACGAAAACAAGCAAAGCAGCGATGGCTAAGTAATAAAAGCGAAGCAAATACCAACCACTACACTAACACGAAATGCAACTCCACACGTGGGTTCAGAAACAAAAAGCGAGAATATACGACCCAGAAGATTCAGGAGATAGAGGAAAACGGGAAGACAAATAACATACGAGATCTACACAAAGGGGTAAACTCGTTAAGAAAAGGTTACCAGCCGAGGCTAGGAATGATTAGAAATGAACGTGGAGACCTTCAGGCGGATCCAATTAAAATTGTCGATGTGTGGAAAAGTTATTTCCACAAACTTCTTAATGTAAAAAACGGGGAACAAACAGAGGAATTTGAAATCCATACGGCAGAACCGTGGATTCCCGAACCTAGCGAGACCGAGATCGAAAAGTCGTTAAAGAAATTGAAAAATTTCAAATCACCAGGAATAGACAATATTCCAGCTGAATTAATTAAAGCGGGAGGAACGGCACTAATTAAGGAACTACATAAATTGATAAGTGCTATATGGAGAAAGGAGGAGCTCCCAAAGGAATGGAAAACCTCAATAATAGTTCCATTTATAAAGAAGGCGACAAATCGGACTGTAATAATTTCCGCGGAATCTCGTTACTCCCAACATGTTACAAAGTGTTAAGTAATATTCTGTTAATACGCCTAAGTGTATACGCAGATGAAATAATTGGAAATCACCAATGCGGATTTAGAAGAAACAGATCCACACTGAACCAGATTTTCACCTTGAGACAAATTCTGGAGAAGAAATGGGAACACAATGGGACGGTTCATCAGCTATTCATTGATTTTAAGAAAGCATACTGTATGATTATATCAAGAGGGAAAAGATATACAGTATCATGATAAGATTTGGAATTCCGAAAAACTGGTTCAACTAGTGAAGATGTGTCTCAACGACCCCATAAGCAGAGTACGGGTAGGCAATAACATGTGAGATAGTTTCAAGATTCGCAACGGATTGAAACAAGGAGATGCCTTATCACCACTACTGTTTAATTTTGCGTTAGAATATGCGATTTTAAAAATTAAAGGGGACAAACAGGGACTATGATTGAATGGTTTGAACCAACTGTTCTTATACGCGGATGATGTAGATTTAATTGAGAACGATATAGATGCACTACAAAGCAACACTACGATGTTTTAGCATAAGCGTTCGATGAAATGAGTCTACAGGTAAAGACATAAAACAAAATAAATGATAACAAGCCGAAACACAGGAAATGAAGGAAATAAAACATAACAATTAGGGATGAGGTCATAGAGAAACTAAACAAATTTAAATACTTTGGAGCATACGTAAAAGCAAAAATGAGGTCACTGAGGAAATTAAAAGTCGCTTAGTATCGGGGAACGCATGTTTCTATTCAGTGCAAAAACTTCTAACATCACTATTAATATTAATATCAAGGAAATTGAAATTGAAAATATACCGAACAGTTATTCTGCCGGTAATACTTTAATGGTTGCGAAAGTTGGAGTACGACCCTGGAAGATGAACATAAATTACGTGTGTTTGAAAATAAGGTATTGAGAAAGATATTCGGGCCGAAACGGGACGAGATGACTGGAGAATGGAGGAGATTGCATAATGAAGAACTCCGTGGACTGTATGATTCACAGTGAAGTGTTGCAAACCTTGTGGAAATTTTGAATTCTTCCCTTCAATGCTCAAAATGTTTTCGTTTGTTGTGATTATTGCAGCACTGTTAGTGATCTCTGGAGTGGAAGTTAATCCAGGCCCTACGTCATTGGATGACTTGTACAAAAAATTGGAAGAAATGGATAAGAAAATAACAAACATTTCTAGTGTAACAAATAATTTGAGTGTGCAGCTTCAAGTGGTAGTGAACGAACTTAGTGTGGTGAAGAAGGAAAATGAGGAACTCAAGAAACAATTAGCTATTAATTG